>JAVIWB010005880.1:0-84816 GCA_031893035.1 Dermolepida albohirtum | reverse complement strand
AACGTGCACATTAAAGTTTGGCCCACATGTCAAAGGTTGCCCATGCCTGTTTTAGATAATATCTTTCTACTTATTTTATTAGTTGCATACTCGTTTGTATCTTTTATTATATTGTTTATGAGTAATGTTTAAAAATAACTGAAAAAATTGTAATAATTCTGTTATATTGTGGTGAATTTGAGGCTTTGGTATCTTAAGATTTGTTGTGCAAAGTATTTTCAGTTACGTTGGGGTCATTTTCTGTGACATCCACCCAATCAGTCTCACTGAGGTTTTCATTGGAAATGTTGTTTTCTTCACTGCCATTCAAGAAACGACTGACTTTGTTTTCGTTTAAATGACACCACATCACTATTAAAATTGCTACAGTTATATTAACATTTAGAAAATTTAATCACAAATGCTTTTCATATCATATTTTGTAAATCAAATATCTACCCGTCTTCACTGCTGGTAATCTCATAATCATTATCTTTACATATTTCCTCCATGATTCATATTTTGGAAATTGGATTATGCATTTGTTTTTCAAATAAAAACAACTTGTCATTGAAAATACTTCAAAAGTTAGAAATCACAAATATAAAATATCCGCACGTTATAACCATTTAGATAACACAATCGCACTGAATATCAATGCGACAGAACTGTTGCAATATTGACTCTTTAAAACGTTATATAGGGCAACCACAATTATCCTTTGAAAATACTCGGTAAGCCGGACCTATGTTAAGAAAACTGGGGGATTTCTCTAATTTCCTAAATTCGACATCTAATCTAAATCTGGGGGTTCACATAAGCAGTGTGTGCCTTGGTTTTTTTACACATATTAAAATGCCTTCTAAAAAAACATACTACGTTGATAATAAAACAAAAATCCAATATATAGCAAGACTAGTCCGTGATGAAAGTGGAAAAGTGTTGGCAAATGAATACGGGGTAGGAACATAAACAATTTCCGATATTAAAAAAGAACAAAAACCAAATATATAGGTATGATTTATTTTAAAGACCATTTTGGACTTTTACTACGTATGTGTCACTTATTTTAGATTTAATGACAAATATGATTCCGGCCCTGGCGCCAGAAAAACCTTACCAAGAGCCAAATATCCAGAAATGGAATCTCTTTTGTATGCATGGTTTTGTACACAACGATCAAGGCACGTCCCAATTCCCTATAAAAACTACCAAAGCAAAACAGTTTATGCCGAAATCTCTCAGAGCTAGCAAGGGCTACATTTCTAATTTCACGAAAAGGCATGGTCTGCGTGCTTTAACAATGTGTGGAAAAAAACTATCCATCGTTTAGTCTGCATTTACAGAGAAGATAAAACATTTAAATCTCGCGCCTACTCAAATATACAATGTAGATGAAACAGCTTTGGTAAATGCTGATTCGTTCCCTACCGCACCAGGCCAAAAAAATTAAAACTCTTTACATTTTCAGTATGTTGCAATGCTATTGATTCACAGAAAGCACAGCTGTTAATGACAGAATAGACAAAAATGCAAGGGTATTTATTTAATGTTCACCAAATTGTACCGGCTTTGTGCAAACCATAGATCAAAATGCCATCATTAACGAAAATAACGTCGTTAGGTTAATAAAAACCATTAACTTGAAAGACCCTGTATGTCCACTATGCAATGCTTGGGAAAAAGTCTCCTCTGAAGTCTTCTAGAAGTGGTTGCACAAAATTATGGCTCATATGGCAAACAACAACCCAGGCACTGAATAACGATGCTGAGGATCCCTCTAAGTTATTTGCGCAATCTGCTTTCCTTTGATGAAAAGGTAACAGATGTTTCAGATGTTCTCAATGGTCTCACTGAGCAAAATCTCACGAACGTGGAAATACGTAACTTGCTTGAAAATGGAGATATTTTACCACTGAAAAGTATAGATGCTTCAGACGAACATCATGATTGTAGTGACAATGAAGGTTCAGAATTAAATAATACAAATTAGACTGTTGAGAATGACGATGCAATTAAAAGTTCCAATATGTGCATAAAATGGGCAGAAGAAAATAATATTCTACTACATGATGTTCTTGTACTGTAAAGATTAAAAGCAGCGACTTTTGTAATGAACCAGGAAAGGATCAAATAAAGAAAAATTACAAATTAGTATGCTTCTTTTTTACATATTTTTTATTTATGTACTTTTTTCTAGTTGTTTTGCAATAAATGTCTCTTTTTTCAATAAAAAACTATCGAGGTCGCACTGTACTATTATAATAAACATTTCTTGTCAGTGCATTAGGCAATAAGTTGCAATATTTGATAAAAAGAACTACAGCGACGATAAATAAATGAAGTGAGAATTAAATTTTTCACATATCCCCGTATTGGGGTCTCATTTTCTATAGCATAAGTGTTATATCCACGTAGCAGGGCTTTTCCACCGTTAAAGATTAAGCCAATGGATAGCTCAGTGGGAATTCGCTGATTTATTATGCTGGGGGTTCCCACTGTCCGGGAAGGCCTTTCATGATTTTTCTTTTCCGTTTAAGCGAATGCTGACAGCCAAAAATCTTAAATCGCACCATGTACGCGTGCGTAATAATAACTTATGATCTGTCAAAGCCCCCGATAATTGGCTTTAAGCTGTTGGGGGATGTGAAGGCATGAATTATTATTATTATAATTATTATTAGTGTTATTATTATTATTACAGTTTTAGTTTTAAGTACTTTTTTATATACTTTATTACTACTATTTAATACATGGTGCACAAGTTTAAATTTGACTTAGTAAATAGTTCATTCTTGTTAACTGATTGTTATTTTGTTATTACAGCTGTCATAGGTGGTGCTGTAGTAGGTTTACTATGCGCTATCCTGGTGGTGATGTTCATCGTTTACAGAATGCGTAAGAAAGATGAAGGATCATACGCATTAGACGAACCAAAACGATCGCCTACATCAAACTCATTCAGCAGAGGAAACAAAGAGTTCTACGCTTGAAAATAGTGCGGTTTTTACCAAAAAAAAAAAATAAAAGGAAAAGAATTAAATACGGACTTTAAAATATCAGTGGTCTGCAGTTATTATATTATTTTTTTTATATAATATATCTAGTAAAAGGCGGAAATAGCGACTGAATCTCTTTACCAGCTTGTAGCGCTGCTTTACGTTAATAAAAAAAAATACATAAAGTTTACGAAAAACTTGACGAAAATAAAATTGAAAAAGGAAAAAAAAACAGCTGTAATAATTTTAAAAAAAGTCGAGAAAATGTACGGGGATTTGTAATAACAGTATAAAAAGCATATTATTAAAATACAAGAAGAGAAAAACGCACATTCTTTTTACATTAATATAATATTACCTGTAATTCGAACTAAACACTTATTTCGAAAAAGTAAATAACAACGTTTAATATATATACGGGGTTTTTTAAAATGAAAAAAAGAACAAATATAGAAGTGGAATCACAGTATATATATATAAGAATATAATACTTGTTCTTTAGTAATGATACATTTTCGGTCTAATTACAGAAACTGCCAAACAAACAAAACGGTGTGGATATAATAGTTTTCTATAAATTGTCAATAAGTTTTTTGACAATTGAATTTTATTATGTACTACATTGAACCGGATGTGTGACAATATTATAACCTGATATATATTGTCGCACGTTTACATGTTATAACAAATTCATTCTATATGTATATATAATATCATAATAAAAAAAAAATAAAGTTAACTGAATGTGTTTCGTCCATTGCTATCTTTGGGTGTATAGTACAGGTATGTATAAATATAAAATATCATCCTGCCTGATTAAAAAGAAACGCTGTAAAATAAAAATTGTGTGAAAATACACGAATTCATCTTATATTTATGTAAATTTACAAGGGATAGTGTGAGTTGCATTGTAAAATTACATAAACGTAATTTGTATTCCTCACGATCATTCTCTTTTATAGTGTGATTTTTCATTGTAAAATACTTTTAATATAAGTTTCTATAATACCTATTCTTTTAAAACTCACGCAACTTGTAAGTACGTAATACGTAATTGTTTTTTAAATACTCTTCGCTAGCTAAAGACAATTATATTTTTTTTAATATTCTCAAATTTTCGTCTTTTCTTTGATATACAATAGAGAGCAAGGAAATGTACCTAATATATACAAGCACTTGTAAATTTTGGGTCATTTATATAAATCATTCTTTTAGTAAAAATACCCCTCGTCCATTTTTTTCTATAAAAATGATTTTTTCAAGTTTATTGGCGATTATTCTGCTGCATACTTTACTTTATTACTATTTTATTTATATTAATGTTGTAACCCCGTTCATTGCAAAGATTATTTGAAAAATTTTAAATGAATAAGTCGACTTTTAAAACAAGTACTATGACAAGAAATGGAACTAAAAAGATATTAAAAAATTAATAACGCCAAAGGTTCCTTTTATATTTATTTTCAGTAATTTTCAACTATATCCAAGTTTAGATGCTATCCTGAATTACAGTGTACCAATATTCACAAAGACGACACTTGGGAATAGACTCAGTAATTATTTTGAATTTTTTTTAAATTTTCATAAAAGATTTTACGCGATCACAAGACATTATAACAAGAAATTTTTTTTAACAAATTTTATTACTACCAAATTGATCAAAATATTTTTATTTAATTTTTTTTATCTGCTATAGATGCAGATGAGTTCAATAAATATCCATTTGAAGTGTTTGAATTTTCTTAAATTTAATCTTTCAAACATTTATTAAACTATAATACTCATATACAAACTTTAAATATTTCTTACATTTTTCTATAGTTTATTTAAATTTTTTTTCTCTATTAAATTTTTAACATTTGTATGGATCTTCGTCAAATTTTTAAAATATTTTTCCCGATTTTGATTTCCTATTTATAGATTATTGTCCTAAATTTATATTATGTTTAGAAATATTTAAGAAAGAAACGAAATTATGAGATAACTCGCCAACTTCTATCATACAGAATAATAATATAAATGACTTGTGTGAAAAACCCAAGTTTTACAATCAAATATTCTGTGTATACTCTGTGCAAATCGTTGCCCCCTCTATTGCATATTATATAAAATATACGATATTATTATTGTATATGTCACTATATCGTCTTTTTTAACGTACAATATACAATAATTATTATCTAAACAAACAAATTCTTGAAAAGTACTATATGCTCAATATATTTGAAGGTACCTATGTTCTAGTAATAAAATAAAAATAAAAAAAAATGAAAAAGAAATATTCGATATACATAAATTAAGGATACCTAGGTATGTAAACTTTATAATTACGAAGATTTGTTTTTGACTTCTAAATTTCAGTTTACGTATTTTTTTTTGTTTTTTTTTACGTAATTAAATTTATTTTCTTCACGTATTTATAATATTTAAATTAAGGTAATAAAATTTGAATAAATTGTATGAGGTCAAAATCAAATTTTCACAAAAAAAAAATTAATAATAAAATGTATGTTTAGATAGACTGGTTTTGCATATGTTCACTAAGTAAGTAAAATATTTTATATTGTAATAGGGCAGCTCATTTAATTAATAATTAACAAAGTAATAAAAATATAAAATAATAAATTGTATATTTAGTAATATCGTATAATGTCTACAATTACTACTACATTCCGCTTTTTTTTAATTATTTTTTTTTGTTTCTTTAACGATTATCTACTTTTATACCTACTTTTCTTTTTAATAAAATAAAAAAGATTGTTTAGAAACTAACAATTTCTTAATTATATCAAAGTTGAATGTTAATAATATCGTTAGATTTTAAGGAGAACGCGTGAACCATTGCAAAATCCATTCCTCAGAGAAGTTGAACAAGTCCGCGCAAACAACGTTTTGGCATCTATAAGGTACTTTTCAATTTTTCTGACCCCCTCTTTGCCATATTAAAAAAAAGCTCCAGGTTTAACTTTTAGTAAATTAGACAGCAAATGAAATATCTAGATTATATATCTAATATTCTATTTTTATTTGATGAATTAAAAAAAAAAGTGAATTAATAAAATTTTAAAAAACTGAAAAGAACATTAAATTGTATATAGGGATGTTTATTTACTAAAAGTGCCGTCGAGAAGTTTATATATATACAATTTAATTCCAATATATTGATATTTATTTTAATTCTAATCTTATTTTATTTTGTTTTTAATTTTGGGAGACATTTTTATTATCGATATATTATTATTATATATATAATTGTATATGAATCAATATATACTTATGTATTTCAAAATAACATTTTTTATTATATAACTGTAGATGATTTTCAAATGTATAGTATTAAAAATAGACAAATGTGTACAATCCGGATGTAAATAAATAAAAACAATAACCACGATTTCGATGTTTTTCTAGTAAATTCCACACGTCCTCCAAATGAAAAGTAACAGAACAGGAAACTCGAAATTACTCTATAAAACTTTAAAATAGTTGAGTAAAAGCATAGGAAAATGACGCTGAAATATGGTTACGATAAAGAAAAAAAAATAATAATAAATGATATAAAAACAATTTTTCAACGAACTCCTAAACTAGAGTTGCCAATTTCGGGGTGCGCTCCACTGGTGTATTAAGTTCCTCCCTCCTAATCTGCAGTTTCTACAATTTCGTCTGCATTATTATCAAGTTGTTACAAATGTAATGTCCGTTTTTTCCTTCAGTCTGAACTGAATCGCACCTGTGTGAAGACGTGTATGTTGTTGGTGAAAATTATTGTATTTGTAGAAAAGGGTATTTATTTTGAAGTGTGTACCTGTTCCATTTCTTGGAAAGATTAATACACCTGTCCTTGTCTCGCCTATGGAAATGCTGTCGGCAAGAGATATTCGGGCAATTTACCTCTTTCAATTTAAAAAGGGATTAAATGCAACTGCAGCAACGCGAGAAATTAATCAGATGTTCGGTGAAACGACGTGTAATGAACGCACATTACGGCGATGGTTTAAAAAATTCAGCGAGGGAAATTTTCATTTGGAAAATGAGCCTCGCGGATATGCGCGTAGCACCGTTAATGACGACGAGCTGCGTGTAGAAGTTGAAAGTAATCCGTCGACAACAGTGCGTCGCCTTGCAGAAACATTTCAAGTGTCCATTGCCACCATTAGTCGTCACCTTTCTTCGATTGGCAAAGTGAAGAAACTCAATCGATGGGTGCTGCACCAATTAACGGAAGCCAATAAGCTCCGTCGATTAGAGGTGGCTACCTCTTTGGCTAATCGACAGAAAGCTGAACCGTTTCTTCATCGAGTGGTAACATGTGACGAAAAGTGGATACTTTATGATAATCGGAGACGGTCAGGACAATGGTTAGATCGAGGTGAAGCACCAAGACAGCATGCACGAGCATCACTTCACCCGCGAAAGATTATGGTGACTGTATGGTGGACCAGTAAGGGTATTATTCACTATTCATTTTTGCAACCTGGTGAAAGCATCACGACAGCGTCCTATTGTGCCGAACTGGAAACTATGCATGGAAAATTGAACCGCTTGCAGCCCTCACTAGTCAATAGACATGGACCCATACTTCTTCATGATAATGCAAGACCTCATGTTGCACGACAGACAATCCAAAAACTTTCGGAATTTAGTTACGAAATTCTCCCTCACCCACCTTATTCACCTGACCTTTCGCCAACTGATTTTCATTTTTTCCGAAGTTTAGACAATCACTTAAAAAATAGGGACTTCCCTGACCGGGAGTCTGTAATAGCAGTGTTTGAGCAATATGTGAGCCGTCAAAACCTAGATTTCTTTTCAAAGGGATTTTTTCAGCTTCCAGGCCGTTGGCAACAAACTATTGATGTAAATGGAGACTATTTTGCAGAATAAATATTTATATTTTTTTAAATTTAGACTTTTTTTTATTTCTTACAAAATCGAACATTTCATATGTAACAACCTGATACATATTACTATGTATATTGAGAGCGACGCGTATTTGTTTTGCAACATACTGTTATATGTAATAATAATATCATGATTAGATGTATTGAGAAAACGACATTGTCCGACCACGCAAATAAGGTAATAAGTGGATATTTTATGAATTATTTAAATTACAATTTACAGAGTTTGCGATATATTTCTAATGTGCTGGACGAAAAGTTACTAAGAACAAGTGTACAATGCACATACCAAAAAAACTAGTGTAAAATCGAATGAGGAATTTTTACTTCATTTATGTGTAACAATTTGTATAATCTACCCATTGCTCTATTATCCAATGAATCATTTTGTTAGTTCTGAAAAAAATACGTAAAAAATTCAGATTTACTTAGTACAAAATTTTCTACCATCCGTTCGTGAAAAGTATTGAACATGAGATTAAATCCCAATTGAAGAATAAGAAACTGTGTGTGGACAAAACAGCAGATCGTAAAAAATTCTGTTAATGTCATCTTTAATTTTATTAGCTTCTAGAAAAGTATAACAATGTACTGCCGAAGTAATTTCAAACTTTGTGTTAAAAACGTTGGATAATTTTTAACTTTAAACAAACCAACTGTTAATGTGCAAACATACTTTCTGTAGGTCGATCTCTTAAATATTCTGCTGACTTGTTACATGTTAACGTGTAAAATTCATGCTCGTCTTATGGCAAAAACTATTCGACTGTGTTATCCTGAAGCAGACGCCCATAAAAAAGCAGTGTTTGTTAAATCCCTAAAACGTATTTGCGTAATTCAGGGTATCCCTTAAGCACCAGAGTCGATTCTTAGACATTGGAGAACATGGTTACAGGCAGCGTTTTACTATTATAAATATTTTGAAAAAATAAAGAATGTAGTTTTAAAATTCCATCTGAAAGGAGCTGCAGCTATCGAGCAAAGCCAGTCAAAATATCAAGATAGTCGGGAGGTAATAGAAAAATTAGAAAACATTTCGCTGTCGTTAGTGGAATCTGTCAGAATAGTGAAAGACGTTCACGCCAGCTATGCGCGGTAGAAAACGCAAAAAGTTCTTATGTTATATGAAAGTTTGAAAGTGTTTTAGATAAATATTCAGATTTTGCAACATTAAAACAAATTCGCGAAGATGCGTTTACAGATCAGTTAAGTTATTTTAAAGATTATTTTAATTATTCAAATATTACATCACTATTTTCTGCATATAAGCACATTCTTCCCTACCCCGCACTCGGTTTGCTGAAATAACTGTGGAAACACACCTAATGTTGCAAATATTAAACCAACATTATCCATTTTGTGACTTCCCGGAAGACGCTAATTGTTCCTCTACGCGTTTTATAAATTTACAACTTAGTATTTCTTTTATGTACATGCTATAAAGCGCACGTCTATGACGCCCACCTCAGTTTGGCTTTTCTATGCTAAACAACAGAGACAACGAAAGAGAAGGCTTTTATTCGAAAGTACAAGAAAATTTGATAAATTTCATATCAAATATCACAATTTTTATTTTCGTACAAAAAATAATTTCTAAAATTAAATAAAAAAATGTTTAATAGTTTTTTTGAGCCCACCATTACTTTTCTCTTACAGCTGTCTCTTGGGAAAGAATTCAACTAAATTTTCTGTAAAACTAGTAGAAATATTTTGCAATTCTTCCAATAATGTTATCTTCAATAATATCCATTCATTACTGGACAAAGAAATTTGAGCTCTACATTCGAATAAGGGTTTTATCTTCATCATTTTCTAATCTTTAGAAAAGCGTTTGAAATATTTAGTTTTTTTAGTTATAATGAATAATATATTTTAAATACATATTGTACCCTCCCGGAGAGATAAATATACATATTTCTTAGTGACACAGACTCTTAGCCTACAACATACATATATTTATTTCATTCACCGTAATAAGTTTCGGTATCGGATCGCTAATCCCTTATCAAGCTCGTAATTTTTATCTCCACTCGCTAAATGCTAGAAAGATGAAGGGGTGTGTTCAGTAAAAATTATTCAGAAGATACATGGGAACTTCAAAAGCGTAATAAGTGAATACGAATGAAAAGATGCAAAAAATAAAAATATGAAAAGCATCATGTTGCGATGAAATTACACCAGAAATGGGTAAATGTCAAAGACAAACACATAAAACTGTTGGAAATAATAAACTTCGCATGGAGAATACTTCTTTCCATTTCGAAAATGACATACTGACTTTCTTAAGAAACATAGTAATTTTACAATAATTGCCCTTTTTTTTTATATTAAGCAGTGTTTTATTACGATTATGCATTAAAATATAATTTATGAATGAAATTATTTATGGAATGCATTGTACATAAACTAATATTTTGTATAACAACTTTTTATTATTAGAACAGCAACAATACTATCTAATTTGCTTTTAGTAAGTTGTGAGACTACTTTATATTTATAAATGCGCTCTTAATCAGTACATTAAATACTTAAATATTTGTATTTATATGCATATTTACTTTTTATTTAGGATAATTTGTAAAGAGCCATTAAATTATTGAAAATTATGCTAACGAGGATGAAATTATTTAAAATTAATTAGATATAAATTGAAATTGCGAATAGTTTATTTCTAAATTAAAATTTAACAGTTTGAAAGTGCAAAATATTACTACTCGATTTCTAAGTACGTGATATATATGCAACCCAAATAACGCCAAATCATTAGGCTATCCCCTATAAGATGTCACTGACCGAGTGATATTAAGTAGCTACTGTTTTTACATCATGATTTTAATATTTAAATAAATAATCGCATTTACAACTATTTATTTTAAAATGTAGACTCGATAATATTCATGGATTATATAAAATTATTCAGTAAATCGGAAAACGGAAATAATTAGAAAATCGTATAGTTTTCCAAGATATTCCTGACTGAATTAAAAGAGTATAAATGGACTTTCTATAAAGAGTAAAATGAATTCTTTGTTTAAACTATCTCAAACTTTCTTATTTCAACGAAATACTTCTTGATAGTATCCTCTGTATTTACATAAAATATTTAACTGCGTAAACTTTCTTCTTTCAAGATGATCCATGGACAAAATTATACGTGGGTTGTCTTTTAAGTTTCGCATATAAAACTGGAATAAAACAGTAGGTAGCTTTTAAAGACTTCATTGTTTTTCGAAGTATTCTCCACTAAGATTAATGCACTTTTACATGCGCTCAAACCAGCTTTGGAAGCAGTTGTTTTACTCGTTTGTTGGTTCCCGCATTCCCTATTAAGGTAGTCGAATGCCTAATTAGACAGTCGAGAAAGAAGAGAAGTCATATACATTATGATATACATCTTAAAAAGAATATATGAAGAGTAAAGACTTCCCAAACTACTTGAATTGTAACTGCAAAATACATATGTATATATTATAAATTTGTACATTTTGTTTGCATACTATATAATGTTTACAACTAGTTGTTAATACATGGCTTACAGAATTAATTAATTTTAAAACAGTTTTAATTACATTTTTCTTTACGAAATTATATTATAAAACATATGTACTGAGTACATCGTAAATGCAAATTTATGTATAAACATTTCTACTTAGTGTGTTTTGTACCATAAAAAAGTAATTGCATGTAGGCATTTTTATTATCTTACGCTTGTCTTGTTCTATTGAATTCACGTAACTACCTTTACAGTTTGTCGTAGATGTGGACTTTACAGCTCATATTTATAGAGAAAATCGAATATTTGTATTTTTTGTTAGCTATGAGATATATATGTATACTTAAAACCTTGAAAACCTGTAGAGCAATTATTTATTCACATTTGTATTGCAGCTTCAGATTTCGATATTTAAATTTATTGCGTGTAGTTTCTGCGCTTCATTTGACTGCCAAAAAAAAAAAACTGTACTTTCAACATATTTTTGTAAGTAGATCAGATTGTTAAGATAAAGCTACACATTTATCTTTAAATTATTATAGATTTGTTATAGATAGTATACGCGTAATATAAAAGATAATAAAAGAAAATTAACCTTTGAACATTATCAGCCGTTAGACTAACACCTTTAATTGCGGACAATTTTTATTGTTGAAATTGCAATATCACAGGGCAAAGATTATGTATTACATATGCTTTGAACTTTATGATATTACTTTTTGTTCAATAAAAAACTGTACGACTTTATTTTTAGAACACATACTATCCTCGTTACATGATAAAATTTCGAATCAAAAAGTGCACATGTAATTTAAATATCCCGCAAATTTTATTATGAATGACGACAATTATAACACACTATTTTTTTGTAATTCTATGATAAACATTATTGAAGATGTTTCCCAAACAAAATTGCGTTTCACTACTATTGTCACGAGATAAACACTTTATCTTTAAAAAAATGGTGGTGGTAATTATATGATGTTCCATAAAAATTGAGATCTATCAGTATATATGTATTCACGCACTTAAGTACCCGATCTAATACTATATTTGTGCTGTTTATTGTATTATCCTAGGACAAGTTGAAATACAGGTATAACATGCCTTCTACAGTTATTAATGAAGATTTGAAAAAAGAAAGGCAAAAATGCACCTTTGACCCAATTGAATTAACTTATTTAATAGATGGTGGCCAAGAAAAAACTGAAGAAAGAAGAGAAAGAGGTAATGCTTTATATAGGCAAATATTATTTATGTGTATTTACTACATTCCTAAATGATTTTTTAATGTATACTGTTCAAAATTTAAAAATTATTAAGTTGAAATTGTAATTAAAAATATATTTTTCTTTTAATTTTTTTTATTATATAGAAAAATTCTTTCTGGATGATCCAGAATTGAAACACACGACGCCTCCAGATTATTTAAGCCACAAAGAGAAATATGAAGAAGCTATTAAGAAATCCAGTGTTGTCTTTAGAAAAGTGCAACAATTACAAGCCGAAGGAAAAGCTGGAATGCAAAATTTTAGGTACGTTACACATAGGTATTCAAACAAATTTTTATATAATGTCCACTTGAAAACAATCTGATATGTATGTACATATAATATATGATAGTTATTATACAATGACAGATATGTTTACCAAATTTTGTTATCTTTTTAAATCATTTCAACAATAACATGGATTTTACTTTATACTTAAGGTCACCAACCATAGAAGATTATATTTAATAAAAATATGTATACATTCTATTATCCATTAAATGACCTACTTATGTGACCTATATGTATCTCGTGGATATATATTGTACTTACATTGTCAAATATGTTTAAATATAATGAAAGTAATTGTTTTATGTTTAAACAAGTATACTTAAATAGTATAATAGCATTTAATGTCTCTGAAAATAGCTCATATATTAAGTAATTATATTGGAATTAATTGTAGTTTAACATGTTTGTTTGAATTGATACATTATAGTAATAAGATAGAAAAGACTAGACAAAAATACCATAACTTAATCATCAGCAGGGTTTTTACACTTTTCAGTATTATTAGATGACTGTAAATTTTATATTAGCATACATTTCTTTAAGAAATCATATCAGTGCTCTAAATTTATGGAGATTATCACATTTTATAATCCTTACATATAAAACAATTACATGAACTATTCAGAATCTTTTACTTAGAGTCTTTTTGCCCAATTTCTTACTTTAGACTTCTGCAATCGTTGCCTATAGTTTCTATTCAATTTCCGTGCTAGAACAGCGAATTTGGCGCTGTTACTTTACTCGTTAAAGTTTCGTCCACTCTTGCAAGTGACGTCAAGACTGCTATGGTTGTCAACCGTTGCTGCACTGAAATTGAAGGTTCGTCAGGGAGGTTTCAGTACCATCTTCTCCCAAATTCCTTTGAAAACCCAATAAAGAATTTAATCTAACTTAATCATGCTCAAAAATTACTTTCCTAATGATCAAAACTTCCTTTATTTCCTGTATCAAAATTTGTTCATTTATTGATTATAGTTGTTAAAATTAAATAGGATTCCTTGAAAAAGTTTATAATAAACAGAACTTTGTTTACCTCTTTAAATGACACTCTTTTTCTGAGACAAATTTGGTTTTGCGATTAATGTGGTTAATTACTCGAGCTGTTTTTCATATAGAATTACTATAGCGAATCTATTTTACCTAGTCAAGTTGCGCTTCATCTATCCATGATAGATACCCACCGGCATATTTAAAAAGCAAATACAGTATAGGTTTTGTTCCAATTCTCGTGAAAGGTAATTTTTAACGGTCCACGGGAAGTAAGCTCCACCATCTAAAGAGAATCACCTTTCTTAAACTTCGCGAGCCATCTTTAAATAAACTCGAAACTAATCCAGTGTCTTTTCTCTCATATAAACAGTGTTTCAAATGAGTTTTATTAGTAGGCATTATTTTGGTTCGCAGTAAGGACTGATGAACGCATTATTAATTCGTAATTACTTTTAGTACATTTTTTATCTAGATACTATATATACATGGGTCGTCTATTAAGTTTTGCATATAAAACTGGCATAAAACAGTAGGTAGCTTTTAAAGGATTCATTGTTTTTCGAAGTATTCTCCACGAAGACTAATGCACTTTTGTATGTGCTTGAACCAACTCTGGAAGCAGTTGTGCCACTCGTTTGTTGGTTCAGTAAAACTTGCATTTTTGAAGACATTGACTGCTCCTTCTGACGACTGGAAACTTTGACCACGCAGTCCGTTCTTGATTTTCGGAGAGGTAAAGAAATCGTTGGGACTTAGGTCAGGACTGTACGGAGGATGGTCCAACAATTCGACGTTTTGTTGGGTTAATAATTCAATTGTCTTGCCTGCAAACAAATGATTGTATACCATTCGGCAGTAAAAATTCTTTGATCTTGTAGAGGAATTGTTGCTACATAACCTGCTTTCGAGACAAAAGTCGCGACCATCTTTTTGGAGACACTTCGAGAATGGATGACTTTTGTCGGCTTTTCTTCACCTTGGAACACCCAAACAGACGGCCGGAGTTAATTTTCTGGCTCGTATGAGTAAATCCAAAATTCATCACCACTAGATTTAGGTTAACTAAAGATGGATGTTAATTTTTAGTACTGACATTTGATTAGTGACGCACTATAAACTTAAGACATCCCACGTATATGTATACATATATACATATAAATACAAACGTACTTTTTTATAATTTTAGAGAAGTATTGGGTGGTCAACTAGGGTCAGCAATTTTACGCGATGGTAATCCCCTAGGGCTACATTATGTTATGTTTATACCTACCCTAATGGGTCAAGGAACAATTGAGCAACAAGCTGAGTGGATATCAAAAGCATGGAATTTAGAAATTATTGGTACATATGCTCAGGTATCCATTTTACTTATTACAATTTTATAGTAATGAAATATATTTCTAAAATTTACAGACAGAATTGGGTCATGGAACATTCATTAGAGGCTTAGAAACAACTGCTACATACGATCCTAAAACAGAAGAATTTATTCTTAACAGTCCAACGTTAACTTCGTATAAATGGTGGCCGGGTGGACGTAAGAAACAAATTAAATAATAATTGATATAAGTTAATACTTATTTTATTATTAATTAATTTTAGTTGGACATACTGCTAATTATGCGGTGGTAGTGGCACAATTATACTCTCGAGGTGTTTGTCATGGTATTCATCCATTCATTGTTCAACTACGAGACGAGGATACTCATGTTCCACTTAAGGGCATCAAAATTGGCGAAATAGGTTGCAAATTAGGCATGAATTGCACAAATAACGGATATTTAGGATTTGAGAACGTTAGAATACCTCTTGAACGCATGTTAATGAAAAACGGGAAAATTTTAAAGGTATATATTAGTAATTTTTTATAAAATTAATTTAAAAAAAAACTATTTTAGGATGGTAGCTATGTAAAATCACCAAGTAGTAAATTAACGTATGGTACCATGATTTTTGTGCGTGTAGTTTTGGTACAAGATTCAGCTAATTATCTAAGAAAAGCAGCAACAATTGCGACACGCTACAGTGCCGTTAGACACCAATCCCAAATAAAAGAAGGGTAATTTGTGAAACTTTAGTTTAAAAACTATAATATTTACATATTAATGATGCGCTTTTATGATATAAACAATTCTAACTTTTGCAGCTTTTGACATTGTATATAAAATATAGGAATTTTTGAAAAAATAATTCCAGCCCTCTGATGAGATTTGAACTCACGATCTCATTCTTACCGGGCATATGCCTTACCCTTCGACCGCGGAGAACAGTGTCGACTAACGTGCCATAAATTGCATTATATATCCGTTTTTCTTTTTTAATATGCTAAATCATTTAATTCTAGTCATAAATTATATTCTTTTGTGCTTGGGTTTTTCAACCATTAGGAATAATAAAACACTTATTTCATATTAAAGACGTTTCAGAATCTTTTCCCCCTCTTTTTCAAGCTATTTTTTTAATGTGCAATATGGTCTACAAAGTTATGGATTGTATTTGCTTTGTATTTCATGGGAACATTTGGCAAGAAATTCAGATATCTATCTGAATTAGTGGGTTTTAGGTACCAATCTGAATAATTGTTAAACAATTATTATTTGTGCTTTCTGTTATGAATTGAAGTTTGTTGTGGAAGGAATTAAAATGGGTTAAAGTTTACTTATCTGCATGAATTGATATTGCTAAAATACACCCATCGACATATGTCTTAAAGAAAGGTATGTGGAAGGCAAGAATATTTAGCATTTTATTCTCCAATTTCTTCTTAACGAGGTTTGCTATACGGTAGAGATAGGCGACCCCATTGTAGTGCCATATTTTTATTATCCCCAATAGTTGAAAAGCCAAACAGAAAAGAATAAAATTTATGCCTGTTTCCATAATGCAATTTATGGCACGTTAGTAGATCGAATATCACCGTTCTCCGTGGTGGAAGAGTAAGACAGGTGCTTGATAAATAAGCACGATATCGTGACTTCGAGTTGAAAAAATTTCCACATTATATATATACCATATATGATGTCATAGGCGTTAAAATTTGAATTTTTCACTATAATTTGTTAACGTTGCTACAGGGCACCAGAACCACAAATTATAGATTTTGTGACTCAACAATACAAACTATTCCCGCAACTTTCTAAGTATTTTGCCTATCATTATTCCGGAACTTGGTTATGGGATATGTATAATAACGTCACGTCCGAATTGGAATCTGGCCAACTAGATCGATTACCAGAGGTAAAAACTAAATACAATTTTACACAATTAATATTACACACTTTTTATTAGTTGCATGCTCTTGCTTGCTGTTTGAAAGCAGTGAGTGTCGCTGATTGCGCCGAAGGTATCGAAACCTGTCGACTAGCCTGTGGTGGACATGGTTACATGTCATGTTCGAACCTTCCAACTACATATGGTCTAGTAACGGCCATGATAACGTATGAAGGTGAAAATACTGTTCTGCATCTTCAGACAGCACGTTTCTTAACCAAGGCATGGCAAAATTGTTTGGAGAATCAACCTCTAACACCATCTGTTAGTTACCTCCTAAACATTAGAAATTCTTCGCCTGGTGTTTATCAAAAGACCGTTCCGTGGATAATCACTTCTATGCAACGTATCGCTGCTGGGTAATATGAAAATTTTAAATACAGTGTGATTAATAATTATAATCCGTCCCTAAATATCACCCAACAGCTTAAAAAAGTTTATTATAACTGCTCCTACAAAGGGTACTAGGAAGGTTTTGCAATACAGCTTTGTCTATTTAATTTTTTCAAAGTAATTTCCTCTACACTCAATACACCTCTCCATCCTCCGAAACCAATCTTTAAACTAGTTCTGCCAAGGAGTAGAGCATACTCGTTTTCCCAAGGCCGCAGAAGGTCCTCATCACTGGAAAACCGCCTCCCTTTTAGCTTCATTTTCACATGCGGGAACAGTGCAAAGTCGCAACAAGATCTGGACTGTAGGGAGGAGGGTGCTCGAGAAGTTTCAATCCCGTCGTGGTCAAATATTCGGTGCAGGCTTTGGCGCACTGAGCTGGAGCATTATCGTGATGGAGGAACCAGGTGTCCATTCTTGACTTTGGTCGTAGGTTCTTCATAGATCCAATGACTTTAGGCAGGCACTGTTCAGTATACCACTTAACTGTGACTGTCTTCTGTGTGTCCAAAACGACGCGTTCCATAATTCCACTCGATTTGAAAAATACAGCTATCATTTTCTTCTTTACAGATCGGGATTCTTTGACAACTACGGATGTGTCTTCATCATCAAAGATCCAAACTTTGTTTTGAGCTTTGGTCGGCACATCGTAATAGTACAGCCAAGTCTCGTCACCTGTCACGATGTTATTCACATACCGAGATTATCCCTTATTAAACACGTCATGTTATCTGCTCTTCAGTCAGTCGATGTGGCACCCAGAGAGAACAAAGTTTCTTCACGTGGAAATGATCATGCAGAATCGAACGAATTGCTGGTGCATTTAGGCCTGAAGTACCCTCCATCTGTTGGTAGGTCACTCGCCTGTCCTCGCCAAGCATTTTCCTCACAGTAGTAACGTTTTCCTCTGTAACTGACGTTAGTGGCCTTTCTGACCTCTCAGCATCCTCCACAGTTAAATTTCCCCTTTGGAATTCTCTATACCACATGAATATCATTGTGCGATGTGGACAAACATCACCCAGTGCATTTAACCATGTTTCGTCTAATTAAAATATTGTGCAACCCCCATCTCTGTAGTGTTTTATTTTTGTCAGATATTTTCCTCTCCATCTGATAACTTAATTCTTTTCTATTAACATATTCTCGTTGTTACGCTTGACATATTTGTAATATTAATTAAATATGAATATGTTGTAATATGATCAATTTACCATTAACACTAACAGTTGTTCGACTCATTTTTGGAATGGACCATCTCTAATTGTTTCTGCCATTATTTTATCAAATGTTGGAAGTTCGTTTTTAAAAAAGAAACCGTGCCTCGTCTGCTGTATAGTACTTTTTTTATTCATCAAGTTCTCGAAGCTTCGAATACTTGTACACTCGTTTTTTAGGAGACCTAAGTTCACCTATTTGTTTATATTTCTTGATAATTTGATTTTGCCACAGAAATAATACCTACAACTTAGCATTTCAAAGATATTCATTACAATTAGTCATTCCCACTGTTGGATTTTGCAGCGTTAACATTTTATACATATTCAAAAGGGTTTGTTTTTCTTCATGCGTCAAGTGTTCTTAGTCGTTGACGTTGAGTGGGACTTTACCAATCACTACCATTTTCAATAGGTGAGAAATATCCTTCCTTTCTTTGCCTGTTTTTCATCCCGGTGCTGCCTTTTCTTTGGCGTGAACTAAAGTTCTATTTTGCATTAACTTCCAGAATAATCCGGATTCGTCCGCAGTATATATTTCATTTTGTTATAATTCAGTTCATTCTCTATATCAGATAATTTTTGAAGAAATGACCGAGCATATTTGAATTTCCTGACAGTTTTTCTCCACATACTTTGAGATGAATACCGTGTCGTCTTTTAAATTTATTTGTCCGTCCCCTGCTTGCAATGAACTTGTTAAACTCCTTGTTCCTGGTAAAGTTGTTTTAGCTTTGTCACATAATAGGCTAGGTGTCAATGTGTGTTTCTCGCTGCATAAGAAACCACAATTCACTTTCCATTCAAGGACATTCTACTTTGCACAAACTGTGCTTGAAGAACATGAAGCATACCTTTGTGTTTTCTCAGAATTCGGATATAAAAATATCCGATATTGTAGAAATACCAACTCTGTTTTTAATAGCTAGCACTTTTCCATTCTCTTCACTATTTAATTGCCGTATTGTTTTGTGCTTTTCAGCTAGAGTTAACGTCTTGTGTTGTTTCTTGGGCGACATGCTACTTTATAATTCTATCGAAAAACAAGTAAAAATACCTTTTAAAATGTGATTTAGATCCAGAATCACTTGAAGAACCAAATTATAAGATAATTCGGATTATGGACGATCTGGATTAACTAAGCCGTACTATAACTAAATATAATTGGTGTTAAGCTGTTGGGGGTTGTAAAGGCACGTTTCGTTAGTATTGATTGTATGCGGAATTCCAGTGTTAGATGAATTCAATCTTGTTAGCGAGCAAATAGATTTTGTTATACAGGTGAACTCACTGTGACGGGCAACACCGATCAAAAGAATACTCACGTAATAGAAACGCGTGCTATTACATGCCTATTTTAAGTAGAATCTTAAAATAAAATCGTATTCATTTTTCATATATAATTTGCGCGAATTTAATAATAATTATAATTTTCTTAATTCTAACGATATCGTATTTCCCTAGGGTAATACATCGACTACATGCGTAGAAATGACTTCACATGCGTATTTTCAATACCAAGTTATTGAAGAGGCCGCATATATATGCTATATATCTTTTAAATTTTTTGTAGTAAAATAGAATTGGCTCATCGACACATGACTGAACGTATTCGACGAGGAGTTGATAGTGAATATGCTTGGAACGAAACGTCTATTGAATTGGTTAGAGCTTCTGAAGCTCATTGCAGAGCATTCGTTGTAGAAACTTATTATAAATCGAATGTGGAAATCGTAAAAACTGTATCACCACAACTAGCAAAAGTTCTGACACAACTTTGTGAATTATATGCTGTTTATACAATTCTTAACTGCAGTGGAGACCTACTTAGAGTGCGTCAAAATCCAACATAACAAAGAACAACTTGATTAAATAAAGTTTCAATTTTAGTTTTCTAAAGTAAAGGAGCAAGACCTGGAAGATCTTCAGAGATGGTTGGAGGACCTCTTGGCTGTTATCCGTCCAAATGCAGTGGGTATCGTCGATGGATTCGATATTAATGATGAAATTTTATCATCACCACTAGGTGCTTATGATGGTAATGTTTATGAGAGACTCTTTGCGGAAGCGTCCAAAAGTCCACTTAATGCCGAGCCGGTTAACAAATCCTTCCATTTATATTTAAAACCTCTTCTGAAATCTAAAATGTAATAACGATTTTTGATTATAATATCATGACGTATGATCAACTACAGTAATAAATTCCCAGTGTATATGTATTTAATATTGGAAGATTGGAGCACAATTTTGTTATAGAGATGTTTTATTGAACATGTTATTTTTCTATAAAATCAATTATTTTATTCTTCGTTCATATCTAAGAGGTATATTAGGTTGCCGAAGCAATGCAACAATATAAGGATACGAGAATTGTTCAAAACCTTGTTGATTAATTTTATATAACAAAAGTCAACGAGATATATTTTATTTTATGTGTAGCTGTTTAAATTTTGTATATTGAGTGAGAAATCTATGTGCCTTATATATGAAAATATAATATATATTTTCCTAAATAATTGTTTTATCTTTAATGTGAACTATTACAAAAACTCCGAACTTCAAAGATAAAGTATTAACAAGTTTGTTTAGCAAACATAATTCATATTTTAATCAATCATTGTGTGAGAAAATTAGGAGAAATTACACTGTACGTTTATAAATATATTGATGTTTACTAACCCTGTCTTTTTTTAAGTTGAAAATGGAAAAATTATTTTGAAAATGTTTCTAGGTAAACGCAAAGCGCCCTCTCTTAAGAAATAGTAACAATTTAAAAAATATATTTTAGGGTTATGAATTGAATTGTACACGATTTAAAAATACAGATTTCTATAGTTGAGAATACAAAAAGAATTACAGAAGTCTAATAATTTTCAAATATTACAGTTTCTCTATTATAATTTGTAATTGTAACATATAAATCTATTATATAATGCTGATAAAAATTATTAAAATAATGTAATACTGCGAATTAAAAATATATATCAATCCCTTTTCGTGGAGGAATCTCGTGAAACAGTTTTCTTGATATACACAGTGACAGATGCAAGCTCTAAGAAGTGGTTTGTTACACCTCCTACAGATGAATTAGAACATATATAAACGCGCAATGTTTAAATATGACTAGGAAGAATATTTATTACATATTAATATAAATATATTATAAAGAAAATAACTTTTCGCAAAAAGTTTTGTTTATATTAGTTCCATAAAGTGCATTCCTTGATGTGTATACAGTGTTTTTTATGTAAATGTAAGTTTACCTCTTTAAAATTATTTGATTTCTCTAATTTATATAATATACATACCTATATACAGTAAGTTTTCACTATTTTTTCATTATTTCATTCCATAATCTCTTAAATATTATTTTGAATCTCGGTATTGCACTTAAATTATGTATTTTTCAAATTTTTAATCCAATTAATTATTAAAATAAATTGTGAAAATCGCGTTTAATAACTTAAAATTCTGTATAATCGGGTTTGTACATTATATATATTTACTAACCAGTAACTTTGATGATATTTAAAGGATTTCGTTACACATTTTTTTAAGTATAATTTTGACATAATAATACTTTTATTTCAAATATATATTGATAAAATGTGTTACATGCCCACAAAAGTAACAGGCTAAAATATATCATATAGCGAAGAAGAGAAAATACATATACAGTACTGTGCAAAAAAAAAACAGGAGCACTTAATAATATTTTCAAAAACTTACTAAAACATTTTTACTGATAATTATTGATTTAATTTAATTTATAATTCTTAATACATCTTTCCAAGAACGATTCACTTATCGATAGAAATATAATCACCGGAAATTTCCAAGTTTATAACATCATTCTTCCGTGTAGAGGTGGGATCGACCGCCTGATAAGAGAATTAAAGTAACAATTTTATTGCACCACAATGCTCTGCAATAAAATTTCAAGGGAGAGTTATTTACCTATAAGATTTTGTTTTTAATTCATTGGTAGAAACCATACAGAGCGGTTCCACAATAGAATTGATTTAGATTCGTGAGCTGTAAATTGTTATAGCAGATAGAAGATGCCCAGAATAGCATTACTAGACAAAAATAAAATTGTTTTACACCAAGAGGTTATAGTCAAGTGAAAATATTAAAGATAGTGAAATGTTTCCGGTATGCCGTACAACAAACAATAAAAAGGATGACTGAAACTGGTAGTGTAAGTGATAAACCAAAGAGTGGACGTCCTAAAAAGTTCAGTAAAGCTAATGCACAGCTTTTAAAAGTTAGTTCCTTAAGAAATCGTAAGAAAGTTAGCGAAGAACTAGTTCAAGATCTTGCGCGAACATCTGGTACTTCGGTACGTGCTTGAACCGTAAGGGGATACTTGCTCAGATCAGGCGTGAGAGGATGCGTGGCCGTGAGAAAACCCATACTGATATTATGTTATCTGTAAAATGTTGATTAATTATAGAAGACTGAATTAATCGTACATTAAGACAGGTGAATAAAATATTACGTACCGGCTGGGAATATGCATGTATAAAAATTAAAGATTAAATGAGTTTTAAGTTAGTTAAGTTACTAAAAGGAATAAGTGTAAAATTCTCTTCTAAAATAAATATAAAATTTTAAATTTACAAACCGGAAATACTTTAAATACAAGCGCAAAATAAAGATGACAAAACAAATAACGATGAATATGCAACCCATTTCACTTGATTTCAAATAAAATAAGTGAAAGAGAAAAAAACTAATTTATAATAGAGCGAATGCTTGTATGTGCAATACTGTTTAATTTGTATGTAAGATGTCGCTTTATAATAATTCGGGTAGGAAGGTGGCGAGTTTATCGTGATCCATAATTTTGAAATAAGGAAAGATTGGGTATGATTACTCAAGCGCCATCTATATTACTACTGTTGAACACTACCAATTAGTTTTAATAGTAATCTATAATCTTTTGCCAATGAATAAGTCAATGAAAATATTTTTATTTAAAATAATTTGTCACCTGATATAGTTAATACAATAAATGTATAGTATATAGTCCAATATATATATATATATATATATATATATATAATCCAAATCAATGAAATTGTTGGGTATTCGGTCAACTGTTAAGAAAATTAAAAAATTAGAAAAACAAGCATTTGTTTAATCTCTATATTTCGCTATAAATTTATAGCTTTCTCAGGAGTTGAAAACTAGATTAATTTAAAAAATTCTTTAAAAAATCATTACACAAATCATTAAATCATTTGTGTAATATGCTCTGACCTTTACCTACCACTGACGCTAGTACAATAGTTTACAATTTTATTTATTAGTATTTAGTATGACAAACATTTTAATGATTTTTAAAGAATTTTTTAAATTAATCTAGTTTTTAACTCCTGAGGAAGCTATAAATTTATAGCGAAATATAGAGATTAAACAAATGATTGTTTTTTTAATTTTCTTAACAGTTGACCGAATACCCGACGAATTTCATTGATTTGGATTATCTTATAACGGTCGACCAAAACACTTTTAGCTAATTATATATATATATATATATATATATATATATAGTACAATAAATAAAACAAGAATTTATTACAATAAAATATATTTGTTCAACGTTCTCTTTCATTTAACAATATACAAAGTCTATGAAAAAATAAGTAGTGAATTTTTTTATAACAGGATGTATCTATGTTTCAGTGGATATGACATTCTTTTTTAAGTACAAATATACATAATGGAGGGGGTATATTTAAAATATCTCTGACAAGTATGTACAATATTTGAAATTAGATAGAAATAGACTATATATAACAATGTAAAAAAAAATCTGTAACAGCACAATAAAATAATAAATAGACATATAAAAAATTGCTGCCGTGTTGACAGGATTCATTTTTCTGTATAAAAATAGTTGGCGTTAGAAATATTTGCAATTACATGTCTTCTTTTCCTTGGCTTTTTCGGAAGATAACGTAAATTGATCACCTTTATCACTATTTGCAGACACATCGTTAAGAAGAATCTAAAATAGAATAATAGAGTAAGATATAACTTTTTTGCTGAGATTTAAAGGTATATACAGTGACTCAGTTAAGTGATCGGACATGCAGTGCCTCTATAAGCTTCGCATAAAATCCCCTTTTTATGAATTGTGATTATTATTCCTTCTTCAGGTATTCTTTCTGTAATCCATATTACTTTAATTACTTCATATAGTCTTTTTTTATTATTTTATTAATTCCATGTTGTAGTCACCAGATGTCCTTTCCATTTTCGTTATATTTTAATATCTCTTTTACTCTTCTGGTGTAGGTTCGTCAGTATTTATCAATTAATAATTATTTAAGGTATTTTTCCTATATTAATTTTAACCCCTTATAATTCTCGGATGCTATCCCATATTTATTCTTTAACCTTTTAACTGTAACTGTATTCTTGATTGTTTTTCTTTGTTTACTCAATTTTCTGTAGAACTTCTAGGTCTTCTAGTTTTCCCTCTAACCATTTTTCCATGTTTGTCTCATAAATCTATTATTTGCTTTTCTTATCATATGTTCCTTTGTCGTCAACTTCTTCTCTTCTTAAGTCTTTCAAAGTTCAGTTAACACAAGAACCGACCATCAACTACGTCGTGTATTTGCTGTTTGGGTACTTGAAATGAATCAAACTGATTCGGAATTCACATCCAAAAATCATCTTGTGTGATGAGGCCCATTTTCACCTCGGAGAGTACGTTAACAAGCAGAATTGGCGCATTTGGGGTTCGCAAAACCCAAGAATTATTGTTGAAAAGCCTTTCCATCCTCAACGTGACTGTTTGCGGCTTTTGATCTGGCTAGGTCATTGAACCTTACTTTTCCGAAAATGAGGCTGGAGCAACTGTTGCGGTTAATGAATTGCGCTATCGGACGATGATTAATGATTTTGTATGGCCGGAATTGGAAGATATTGATGTGGATGACGTTTATTTTAAACAAGACGGTGCTACGTGCCATACAAGTAACGATATCATCGCTCTTTTACGTGAAAAGTTTCCTGACCGTGTGATTTCTCGAAGACGCGATCACAATTGGCCACCGAGATCTTGTGATTTAACTACGTGAAAGGTAAGGTCTATGCCAATGGCCCACAATCGATTCAAGACCTCAAAGATGTAGTTTGTGAAGTTATCGACATACAACCGCAAATGTGCGAATTGGTGATGGAAAATTTCATGAAAAGAATATGGTCCTGCAAGCGTAGCCTTGGTGGCCATTTGGCTGATATTATTTTCCAATATTAATGGCATACCCTCCTCTTTATAATTAAATAAACATCCGATAATTGCGCTTAAAAATACTCGTTTTTTTTTACATATCGAACTGAAACCTCTTATTGGAAGACCCGTTACATGTACATATATACTGACCCAAATATAAAAATAAATTATATTTTATTCGTGTGCTTTTTCTTGAAGCTATAAAATAGTTATTTTCTGATATAAGTGTCCGACTGCTTAATTGATTCACTGTGTATAAAACTTTCAATATATACATATGCTCTTTTTTGGTTTAAAAAATTAAATTTTCATTTTAATTGATATTTTTTTTTTAATATTTAATAAATTACCTGTGTAACAAGTGCTCTAGCTGCTTCGTCTATATTTATGTTTTCTTTAGCTGAAGTCTCATACCAAGCTGTAAATCCTTTCTCCTTACAATATTCGTCCATTTTTGTATTATTATTGACAATCCCTTCCTTTGGTTGATCACACTAAATGTAAAAAATAATAGTGCTAAGAAACCACACAACACATATACATATACACTGTATATTTCAAATTATTCTTACTTTATTCGCTAGAAGAACACATGGTATTGACGAACCATCAGGTAGCTGCACTTTGGAATATAAATCTGCTTTCCAATTTGTGACGGAATCAAATGTATTCGCTCTGGTAACATCGAATACAATAAACGCCCCAACTGCCTCTTTATAATAAACCCTTGTCATGTTACCATATCTTTCCTGACCTACCAATTAAAAGTAAATTCTAAGCGAAATATATTTTATCAACAATTTTCATCGGCAAGGCATTACTGAAGACTTACCGGCGATATCCCACAATTGCAATCTGACCAGTGTATTGGCATCCCAATTGATAACTTTTAAAGCGAAGTCTACACCTATCGTGGCTCTGTAGTGTTGTGAAAAAAATTGATGGACGTAGCGTTTTATTATCGAAGTCTTTCCCGTTCCAAGGTCACCAATAACCAAGATCTTGTAGAGATGGTCTTTTGGTTTACCAGCGGGACTTGTATTGGACTGGAAAATTACAAGAGAGGTGGTGTTTACTTTTGGACGACCCGGTATGTAGTTTTAAATTAAATATTTTCATTAGTTTAGCAATGAGTAATGATAAATGTATGACCTTGTCATTTATGACATTTATTTATGTTAAGAACATGTAAAAGTACTATATTAAAGGCAAAATATTTAAAATATTATGATTGTAAATGTAAATTAATCTTGTAACAATATCAAAACATACATGATAAATGATAAATATGATTTTTATGTTACATAACTATTTCTGTTAAAACAAAAATATGATACTATTTAATATACACATAATACGTTACGATTTACGCAAAAGACATGTTTATTTAATCGTTTAAAAAAAAACAACATTGTTTTGCGTTAGTAGTCTTATATTGACAATAAAATCTTATGAAATTATTTTGATGTACGAAGACACTGTTTGTTTGTTGCGTAAATTTTCAAAATATACAGTTTCTTGCTAAATGATTACATTCACCTTATATATTTTATCTTCGTGTGTTTACTTTTGCACAATTTACACATATTTAAATTAAATTAAGTAATATGGTTATAGTACATTTGTTTCATGTTTCCCATAAATATTTTTTTTCTGAAAAAGGGTATTTGTTAATAACTTTCTATCCGTCGTGTTGATTTGTTCAAGTAATCTTCTTTCTATTGTTAAATATTCTCAAATCATTGCTGTTATAATATTATTTCTATTGATCCTAATTATTATTTCCCAATAGCGGTTAAAGCAATTACAAAGGGATTACACATACACTACCGGTCATCCTTATTAGCCCACCCCAATTTTATGTGTTTCCTGAAATACGGATTATCTTTCGAAAAATCTCTATTATAATTATTCAACAATATTATTAGTAGAAGTAATTCCATATGAATTTCTACGAAAATCTTAAATTGTTTATGATATATCGTAAAGTTGTCATAAATTGGAAAAATACCATACATATTATATAGGCTAATCCCTACAGTATTAACAGTTTTACATGCATTTCCGAAAGGTATTACCAATATTGTGTTATTGTACTAACTAATTACAATATTAGGATGTGTTATTCAAAAAGGAAAATAAATTTTATGTCAGTCATCGTTCATCTTTTGTTGCGAAAACAGTGAAATAGAGAGTTATTGTGAATATTTTAATGCAATGCCGAAGACGGAGGAATTATCTGTTGAAGTGCGTGCTATGATAATTGCTTATCATCGTACGGGTAAAAGTAATCGCGAAATTGCAAAAGAATTACGATTAAATCGCAGAACCGTTGATTATAACGTTAAAAAAATTTGAAGAAAGTGGTACATTTTCCAACAAAAGAAGATCTGGACGACGCAAAGCGACGACATCTGCAGATGACCGGCATCTAATACGGATAAGTAGATGCGATAGACGAAAAACAGCACGAGAAATTGCTGCTGAAATGAATAGAGCGCGTGGTAAACCAATTAGTGTGTCCACGGTACAGAGAAGGTTAAGGCAAGCGGGTTTATACGGAAGAATTGCTCTGCGAAAACCACCACTACGAAAGCAAAACAAGATAAAACGACTAAATTGGGCTAAAGAACATAAGAATTTGACGATTGATCAGTGGAATAATGTGTTGTGGACAGACGAATCGAAGTTTGAACTTTTCGGTAGTAAAAGGCGAATATTCGTAAGAAGATCCGCAGGAGAAAGAGTACTGCCAGAATGTATTGCGCCTACCGTAAAACATGGAGGAGGTTCAGTAATGATTTGGGGGTGTTTTGGTGGAAGATCTGTAGGCGATCTCGTCAAAATTGAGGGAATCCTAAGAAAAGAAGGCTACAAGGAAAAAAAAATCGAACTTTTTTAAAATAGTAATTCTTATTGGCGCCATCTATTAAAAAACATATGCGTCGGTAAGGTAGGTCTTTCACCAATGTTATGTCAAAATATCATGACATATGCATCATTAGAAGCTGAGAAATTGCGCATAAAGTAGCAGTGTGTATTTGGCATTGGTCGAAAAATCAATTTTGAACAAAGAGCAAATATCAAGTTCTGTTTTAAACTCGGTAAATCGTTTACTGAAACGTTCAATTTGATGAAACAAGGGCATGGTGATGCGTGTTTATTTATCACGTACGAGTGGTATAAACGATTTAAATATGGTCGTACGGACGTCAATGACGACAAACATCCTGGTGCAAAAAAATCTGTTGTTACGGAAAGTGACATCGACCTTGTGCGTGAATTTATTAGAAATGAGCTGAAATCTTCATTGCGGTACTTGGCAATAGAATTAAATGTTTCCAAAGATTCAATTCATCGCATTTTGACACAGTATTTAGGACTGAGAAGGATTTGTGCAGGGTTTGTACCACATAAGCTAACTAAATTCAACATTGTACAGATTTGAAGACTCAAAAGAGACGAAAACATCAGGTATTCTATTGTAACTGGCTATGAGACGTGGTGTTTTCAATATGATCCAGAGACCAAGCGTCAAAGCTCTAAATATAAGCATCCAAGCGAAGAAAGAAAGTCATTTGGAGAAGTCAAAAGTGAAGACAATGTTGATTTGTTTTTATGATTCGAAAGGCATAGTTCACAAAGAGTTTGTACCAACTAGTCAAACAATCAATGCTGTATATTATCTTGGTGTTACAATATATTTATATATAATATTTAAATACATAACAACAAATTTTTGGATTATTTACATGTTAGATGAGTTCTTATAGTTTATAATCTTTAAAAGTCAATTTTAATAGCAACAGTATATAATAATTACATAGTTATAATACATAAAAATACAAATAAGATACATAAATAGATGCCGGAACTAAATAACAGTTGATATTTAATACAAATATAGTTGGATTTTTTTCAAAATAAAAACCTTGTCAATAGTATAACGTTTCACTGTATATATCGCGTTACAAAGTCGACATTTTTTATTATTGACCTGTTATAAATACGTAGTGGTATAGATTAGGAATTTCTCAAGAAACCAATAACCCTATCCAGTACACAATTGCTAATGTTCTATATTGTTGATTGAAATAAGCAGCTCTTATTTTATCGATGTTCCTGTCCGAGAAGTGGTAATAATTAATTGATTCACATGAACTACTTAAATGCAAAACATGTATAAAAGTTTTTTAATCTCCATAAATCATAAACAATTTTAATGACACATATATCATGCATTTATGCAATAATAAAATTTCTTTATTTATTATTTTTATTTTTACATCTATGTTATCAGCTGTTATTGTACTTTAGCAAAGTCTAAAAAAAAGGAAATCTTCCGGCCATACTTTAAAAATAGATTTATTTCTTGCAATACTACATATACAGTACGGTTTTGAATGGTCGAGGTTTTGAATTTGCTGCTTTGTTGGTAGCACTTAAATTTTATATTCATCTTTGTTATTTTTTTCATTGGCTTCTCAAAATGGGAAAGTTACTTGGTGAATAATTGTTAAAAGAATCAGATTCAAAAATGAATAATATTTAATCGTAAAGAAAGTAAAATAATAACAATTTTTATATATTTTAATTAAAACAAATGGAAGAGACTTCTTTGTGGAAATATTTGAACAGGAAGACGAATCCACGATAACACGAACAGAGGAACTGATGGCGGACCAAGTAGAAGAAATAGCCAGAGAACTGGACGAAGGTCTTGAAAGGATCAAATTAGGAAAAGCATCAGACGAAATAGACCTGGAAATGATTAAATGAATGGGTGAGGAGGATAGAACGTGGTTTTTGTAGGTAAAGAATGGGAGCAGAACTTAATAGTTCTTATAGACAAAAAAGGAGACGCACTTGAACGCGAAAATTACAGAGTGATTTATCTGTCCTCAGCAGCAAGTATACGCCAAAATATAAACTAGATGAAGAACAGGCAGCATTTAGAGATAGAAGAAAAACAGCGGATAATATCTAGTAACGAGAGAATATTGAACTGTTTTGGACACGTAACAAGAATGGACAACAACCGACTGGCGAGCTAGAAGAGTAATGGAAGTAGGGACACGAAGGAAAAGGAGGAGAAAGAGACCGAGAAAGACATGGATACTGCAGATAGAAAAAATTGGAAAGCGAAAGGAAAAACACTAAATGAACACTAATGATTATTTAGTATCTGTCCCTTTCCTTTTCCCGTCCCTTCTATCCCCTCATGGGGCAAATGGAATACAAGAAGATTTAAAACAAATAAATGTATAGTAAGTTAAGCTAAAAAGAGAGGCTAAAAGTGACATTATTTTCTTTTTAATGCGTCGCAATAACTGTTTAAAATACCTACCGTTGGTATCTAAACATAGATCAATTCTTCTCTGCAGATTTATTTTGTTTATTCCTCTCATAATGACTGCTCGCGATCGATTTTGATAGATCTTCGTTTTCAAGTAGTCGATCAAATTGAAATCCATCCAAGTTAAATCCAATGAGTATAGCGGCTAATGTCTACTACTGATGAACCTGAAGCGGTGCTTTCTCTTGGAAATATTCTGCTGGTCATTATGTATTGACGAAAGTTTTAATATTTGCGTATTATACAATATATAGTTTTGTATTAATAGCATCAAAAATAGATCGACAAAGTAGTCAGTGCCTTGGTAGTGTTACTACCAAGGTGTAGACTAGATTCTATAACGCTGTGGTGATTTTATATCTCAACAGGTGACATGAACCTTCATTCAACGTTCATTTCGCAATCATCATTCAGGTTTTTGTTGAACTATTGATTGACATTATTCTTCGTTTATAATTCAATTAAAGCTTTTCTAATAGAAAAATATTATAAATGAATTAAAGACATATACTTGTTTCGGTTGTTAATTTTTACATTGGTTTACAGTGTTGGGGTTTGTTTTAATCCGGTCTGTAACATCATCAAAAATATCTTGAATTGATGGTCGCCTGGATGATTTACCTTTGCAAATATATTTATTTTCAAATTGATCTGCATTCCTAGTTTAATTTATATGGCATTATCAAAGTAAATTTTATTAAATTACTTAATGGAAGATTGCATCTTCTTCTCGTTTTTTTTGTTTGTCGTCTTCTTATCACTGATAAATCATGATGCCATCTCTGGCTACAATTGTTTACTTTTATCTTACGCGCTTCGCAATTTTTAGTTTCTATCAGCATGTCTTTTGCTAAGAAGAAAGTATTGTTTCATCAAGACAATGCACCAGCTCACAAAACTGTTATCGCAATGGCCAAAATTAATGCATTAAAGTTTGAATTGCTACCTCATGCACCCTATTCGCCAGATTTAGCCTCCTCGGATTATTTTCTGTTCCCAAACTTGAAAAACTGGCTCAGTAGTCAAAGGTTTTTCCAATGATGAAGAAGTGATGTCGGCAGTTAATGGCTATTTTGAAAAGCAAGGCAGTTCTTATTATAAAAAGGGTGTCGAACTTATTGAACATCTATGGGAAAAGTGTATAGAGTTGAAAGGAGATTATGTTGAAAAATAAATATATTTCTTTCCAAAATTTTTGTGTTTTCTTTGTTGGGTTGGATACTTCTGCGACCAGCCTCGTATGTCAAAGCGAATTCAAGCGGTCATTTAAGCTAACGGAGGTTTGACCAAATTTTGAAACAAATACATCCTATAGTTGCAAATACGCGTTCAAATTTATATTAGCATGTGTATACATTTTAAATTTCGCGTGTTTAGATTTTAGTTCGTTAAAACTTTAAAATTGTAAGTTGGCTAATTTAATTACCAGGTACTGTATATAGGAATTAAGAAGGTAGGTTTCCTTTACCTTCCTTCTTGTTTGGATTACAGGGCTTAATAATTATAGCAATCACTACTTAACGACCGTCAATTCACATGTAAGTTAGGTTCGTGAATATTATAAAAGTTCGTCTGTACAGTTACAATAATTTTGGATGAATTTATTTATATTCATCTTTATCTAGGTGTTGAAACACTAAATCAACACTATGCACTCTAAATTTAGAACAATTTTGAAATCGAAACTGACGAAAACAATTTAAATATGTACTACAAAATTGACATAAAACATAATATACAGTATGGACACTTCTTACGGAATAAATCAATTCCAAAACCGTAAATATTTAAATATTATTCTAAGTGCGCTAAATTTTACATATTTTATATTTAGGCGCCGTCACTACTTTTTGAATTATGACATCATATGCATTTTTCTTTAACAGGATACTGTAATATTATGTGAGTTTTGGATGGAAGTATTAATAATCTTTTCAAATAATCCACGACTTAATATTTTCACCTTTATTTGTTTCTAATATTTTGAAAATTTTTACCAATATCTTTGAACAAATCGTTTAAAATAGTGTCAAAGAGTATTCCTGACAACAATTATTAATTCTTTGTTGTTAAATAATTCATTCCATTATATCTGCAAGTTCTAAATGCTACGTTCGTATGATGTATGATTTGTTCCTTTATTCTAGTACCGATAACGTGAAATGATGTTAGTAAAAACCAGCTTTTGGTAAATATTTTCGATGTTTTTTGCTTGTATTAGGGTGTCCTATAAATGTGCTGTTTTTTAATACGAAATGAATACATGATATTTGTTGTTTAAGGTTGATATACTGCGTTATTTATGAACCGTTCTTTTCTGCCACCTTCCTCCACATCTCAGAAAGCCTAATTTTCAAAATTGTTGGGGCTTACCTGTTTTTATTTCGCCTACGGATTGGAAAATCATAGATAGAAATCTTTAATGACAAGTAATAATCGGATGGAGCAATATCTGGGGAGTACGGTGGCTGTGGTAGAACGTTCCAATCAAACTATAATAGTTTTTCTGTTACAACTAATGCAATATCCGGTTTTGCATTTCGTGATGAAAAACGACGCCTCATCGGTTCACCAGTTTTGCCTCTTTTTCTGTAATGGCGGCTTTCGATTCAAGCTGATTGCGGTATTTGGTAGAATTGATGGTTTCACCTTGAGAAAGGAGCTCGTAGTAGACCGTACCATTATAGTTTCACCAAATGGACAAAAGAACTTTTTTCGGATGAAATCCAGACTTCGCGACAGTTGAAGGTCTATTGTCCTCAGACCAAGTGTTCTCGATGCATGTTTTGATACAAAATCCAAGTTTCGTCTCCAGTGACAAGCCTCTTTAAGAAAAGATCTCTTTCATGTCGCTGGAGAAGCAAATCGCAGAGACGCGATTTATAAGACCGGTCTCCATCAATAGGTGTGGAACCCAAACTTCACATCGTTTGACATATTTTGTTTGACGTTAGCAGCGGATGATGACAATTTAGTTGTCGAAATACGTATACAGAATGCGAAAATTAATGGTAAAAGGGGTTGTATATTAACCTTAAGCGATTAAAAAAAAACACAAAAACATACGAAAGTCGAATAATCTGTGCGACCAAATATTAACGAGTTGAGAATGAAAATTAAATATTTGGCAATGATAGCTATTCATAAAATGAAAAATACACTAAAAACTGATGTGGTGAATGCAAATTATCGTCGATCATTTAAAATCACACTGTATTTGTATATTTCATGTAGTTCTTATTATATTCTCAGGTTTTACTTTGACAAGAACTACTATTTTCACACGATCAAAATTTCGTTTCGTGGGTTTATTAATAATTTTGTAACAATTTCGAACTGATTATTCGTTTTAAATTCCAAATATTAACTTATCAGACGACTTTTGATATGTCATATCATATTAATTATCAGATAAGACCCTTAATATCTTCACTTCCAAGTTGAAGAGACAGGTGATCTACATATAAGTAATGAATGAATAATGAATCAATATTTATTTTTAATTCGGCTGTATATACGAGGACAAGCCGAAATTATTTTCATACGTCGACTGCACAATTAGTATTGGATGCAATATGAGACCCGACAATGATTACATAATTCTCATTTTATTTTAAGAAATAACAAAAAGTCACACAATGCTAGATCAGGAGAAATGTTTTTAAATTCGGACTTACGTTCTTTTAAAAATTTAAAGCTAGCCCAATGGCGTTGGCAAAAATATCGCGGTAATAACGCCTGAGAATAAAAGACTGAATACCCTAATTCTAGGCCTTGTTGCATCCCGCCAGTTTTATTTAGTGGTTGTGAGCTATATTTCAAATTAAATTTTAGATATGGAAAACGAGAACTGTTAAATTGTGATGTTGTATGATTTTAAAGTTAATATATCTCAAGAAGAAAGTTAGGTATTTGGGATAAAATACGACCATATGTCACTGCCTATATTATGCAATTTTGTAAGGGCTGCAATTGGTTAAATAACAATGAATATATAAGAAACTTTACAAAGACAGTTGTTCCGAAAAATGTAGTTCATCTCTGCAAAACGATTAACAATCACGGTATTTTCTTTATTCTTAGATCCACAGCAACACGTAGAAGCATTTCCAAGAAGTTGAATGCCAAAAAATATTTCGCATTGGGTTTCACATCAACCAACGAAACATGAAACCTGAGCATGTAGGATGCGATCAATAAACTATGAGTTGGTTGCTTTAATGAAGACTATGCTTTATTGAATAAATCGAAAATCTTATTACATCAATGTTGGTATTCTGTATTCGTATTTCGACAACTCAGTTATCATCATCAACAGATAATTAATCACTGGATCCACGGTAAAAAATTTTTTCGGCTGATTGTAATCTGACACCTGTTTTTAATTAATTTTGGCGCGATGATTTCAAATATCAAACCCACTTTTCCCAACCACGTCAGGTTTTTCCGCAATAGCATTTTTTGCGTTTTGCTCATTTTAGTGTCATTAATAAATACTCAAATTGTTTGAATTTAAAAACATTCCAAATAAGGGATGATTTTTTTGGAAGTACTTTTTTCAAAAATAAAAAAATAAAAATTTCAGTTTTATCGTGTATTCTTTACTATCATATGATAGCTAACTTATCCGTGTAGACTTTGGACTTTACGTAGCCCCAAAGGAAAAAGCCTAAAAGTGTGATATCACATGATCTAAGCGGCCATTGCACAGGTCCATTTCGTGAAATTAAATGTTCAGCAAATTGTTCTCACAATAAAACTATGCTTTCACGGGTTGTGTGGCAAGTAGCGCTGTCTTGTTGGAATTAAATATCGTCGAGATCACGGGCTTCAATTTCAGGTAGCAAATAGTCCGTTATCACGACGCGATAGCAGGCGCCATTTACAGTTACGTTGCGACCGTCTTCATTTTTAAAGAAATATGGACCACAAACCACACCAAATCGTGGTTTTGTCTGAATGTAATGGCAACTCTTGAACCTCTTCGGGTTGCTCTTCACTTCAAATAGGGCAATTGTGCTTATTGACGTAGCCATTAAGCCAGAAATGAGTCACATTGCTGAACAAAATTTTGGATTTTCTTCAAGCTTTTCAAGAGCCTAAAGACTGAAACGATGACAATTCGAAAGGTCGGTCACCCTAAATTCTTGAACGAGTTGAATTTTGTATGCTTTTAAACCAAGGTCCTTGCAAATACGCTAAGTTTGTTGTATGTCACAAAGACAAACCAAGCTGTTGAGATCTGCGATCGATTCTTCACGGTCATGGCGTACACTCTCAGCTACCACAGCTATATTTTCTTCACTACGTGCTGGATGTGGTCTGTTTGGTCGCGTATTATCCAACAATGATAGTCGCGTTTCAAATTTTTCGATGGTATGGCGAATTGTGCGTTCGATGGGTCGATTACGTAGACTATAAGTTGCTCGAAGCGCACGAAACATTTTTCGTGGACGCTGATTTTCGTAATACAGCTGAATAATTTGTAGACGCTGTGCCGGGTTGGGTCTTTCCAAAATAAAATGTCACACAATACTTAACTAAAATAACGTGAAAGTTTGACACGACTCACGCTTTATTTGTGAAAAAATCGCTATTGAAAAAAGTACATCATAATGAATCACCCATTACATTCGTCGTGAACATAATGTGCATACAATTAGAAACTCTATTCCAGTAATATCTAATTAAGCTCACAACAATTATTTATAATTCAAAACCAAATACCCACATTAAAGTAATTAGCATTAAACCATTAAGTCAACGTATTAAGGTTTAATGAATCTTCTTCGAAAATCACAATTAACAATTATTTAATGTTTCGTTTATGTCCGTAATACTGTTTATACAAAGGATACTAGGAAAGTTTTGCAATAGAGCTTTGTTTATTTAATTTTTTCAAAGTAATTTCCTCTACACTCAATACACGTCTCAATCTTCCGAAACCAATCTTTAAACCAGTTCTGCCAAGTTTCATTAGGGAGTAAAGCACACTCGTTGTCCTAAGCCCGCAGAACGTCCTCATCACTAGAAAACCGCCCCCTTTTAGCTTCATTTTCACATGCGGGAACAGCCAAAGTCGCAGGGAGCATGATCTGGACTGTAGGGAGGGTGCTCGAGAAGTTTTAATCCTGTCGTGGTCAAACTTTCGGTGCAGGCCTTGGCGCAGTGAGCTGGAGCATTATCCTGATGGAGGAACCAGGTGTCCATTCTAGACTTTCGCCGCAGGTTCTTCATAGATCCAATGACTTTAGGCAGGCACTGTTTAGTATACCACTTAGCTGTGACTGTCTTCTGTGTGTCCAAAACGACGCGTTTCACAATTCCACTCGATTTGAAAAATACAGCTATCATTTTCTTCTTTACAGATCGGGATTTTCTGACAACTACGGGTGTGACCTCATCATCAAGACCCACTCTTTGTTTTTAGCCTTGGGCGGCACGTCGCAATAGCACAGCCAAGTCTGGTGGTGTATTTAGGCCTGAAGTACCCTCTATCTGTTGGTAGGTCACTCGCCTGTCCTCGCCAAGCATTTTCCTCACAGTAGTAACGTTTTCCTCCGTAACTGACGTTCGTGGTCTTCCCGGCCTCTCAGCAACCTCCACAGTTAAATTTTCCCTTTGGAATTCTCTATACTACCTGAATATCGTTGTGCGATGTGGAATAACTGAGCCCATCGACATGGCGCGGCGGCTACTATGCACATATGAACATGTCTCAATATGCAGCAACACGCAGCTTCCTACGATTCATTGTTGCGTCATATTGCAAAACGCTCCTAGTACCCTTTGCATTTGACACATTTTCCCTCTCAATTACTCTTGATAATTTGAAAAAGAAGCCTGGACTTCATTCACGATGATTGCCAACAAATTTCTTGGGAACAAAAATGCACACACCGTTCATCTTGTGTTCCTAAAAGTGTGGATTATGCATCAAGACAATACACCATCACACAACGCATCTCAAACATCAAAATTTTTAGCCGCTTCACGAACGGAATTGGTGACTTATCCGCCATATAGTCCCGACCTGGCACCTTGTGACTCCTTTTTATTCCCATACATAAACGATAAAATGCGTGGAATGAAATTTAATACCCCGGAAGCGACTATGGAAGCCTACGAAAACTTCGTATCTGGGGTAACTGAAGAACAATGGGCCCAATGTTTTGAGAACTGGTTCCACGGAATGCAAAAGTGCATAAATTATAAAGGCGAACATTTTGAAAAATTTTTGAAAAGAAGTTGATTAAAATTGATTTTTTTTGAATCCACAAAGCTTTTAAAACAACCTACGATATATACTTATTATTATTGACGTCACAAACGAAGATGTGATTCGTTAAAATAATTTTGACATACTTTCCTTGTCATGAAACATTTCTTACGAAGCGCACTACCGATTTTCTGAAAAAAAACCTAATAGAAATAAAAAAGATATAGTATTTGATTAAAAAAAAATTGTGTACACTCCCGGATAAACGAAAACGAAAAATTTTTCATATTTTACACAAAAAAATATTATTAAAAAAAACGCGACAAAACTACGTACCGATTTTCAATTGTTACAGATATATTGGTTGTAATACGATACAAGAATGACCCTGTAAAATAAAAATGAAATTTGATGTTCTTAAATTCTATTTATGCCACAAATAGAAACACGAATATTTATGAATTATACACTAGTTTTGGATTATTATCACTCGAAATTTGTTTATTTACAACGATTATTAAGAAAAATTTGAAGAAATCGAAATTTACTAATTTTGTTTGTTTAAGCTATCGCATTTGTTTATTATTAATTGTTAGTTTTAAAATATTCTGGTTTGGATTTTAAAATATCCAGAAATGTATCCACTTGTTTATTGTAATGTTAAATTTGGCCAAAAATTAAACTACAATTTATTGTATTAAAAAAGTAATGGCAAACATTTAAAAAATCGTTTAAGCAAAAGGATTGTTCATAATTAAAGAATTATAGTGTTAATTGTATTCAGAAGAACAATCTACATTATTTTATTGTTCACTGTTAAGATAATAGACATTGTTGTCTATAAATGTCATCGATTTTCCCACATCGTTCAAGTTATCCAAAACTAAAGGCATTTGTTTCTTTTTAACAGAAATTTTTAGGAACATCGTGGTATCGGGCGACCAATTAATTATTTTTGTATTTCTAATGAATTAGAAAAAAACTGTAATGGGAATCGTTGATTGTTGAGGTCGTTATTTTATGAAATTCCATTACACCAAGGAATAAAAAAAATATAGTGTGAAATTTAGATAAAGTACTATATTCCTTAGTCTAATGGTAATCTACATATTGCTCCTATAGCTACAATATTACTAATTTTTATGAAAATATTATTTATTACCGTGTTTGTATCGAAAATAAGTTCTCCGAATGCAGGCATATCCTTAAAATCTTCCAAAGATTTTGTGCGTTTTTCCGGTGATCCACTGACCTCTTGACTAACAGTTATCTCAATTTGGGAACTTTCAACGTTTATAACACTTTTATTAGCTTTCTTCTTATCGGTGGTTAAATTCTCAGCACTTTTCCAAGACGATTCTGATAAATTCGTATCCGAAGCTGATTTCGCCAGGGTAATATCGGTATCGTCACCTTCTGGAGTTTGCCTTTCCGCAGGGGACGACTCCGATGATGTACTAGGTTGCGGTTCTATAGAAGTTTCGCTCTGGGAAACACTACTACTAGCCGAGGACGGGATACGTTTGCTTTTAAATTTTAAACGTTTAATCAAAAAACTAGTCTTTTTTGGTTTACCGCTTTTGTCGGACCTTTTTTTGCCGCGTTTGTCTTTGGTTTCTTCCTTTTTGTCAACGATATTCTCTTCGAATTCTAAGTCGTCTTTCATTTTAAAGAACTAGATGTTATGTCATCTTAACGACACGATAACGACGCGTATACTAAATTGAAAACTAGTACGGAAGGTGTGAATAGGGAAAGTGGGGAGGATTTTTCACCCATTTTCAACAACGTGTCGCTTGTATATATTTCGAATATTTATTCAATCTCTAACTTTTAAATGTCCCTAATGCCTCTAATCGAAGAAAAAAAGTATCAGCAATAGTTACCATATTAAAATAAGGTTTCTTTCCTAACGCTTCTATCCACACTATTTTCTATGTGTGCAAATATGCGGCTTCATTTGTTTTGTAATATTAAACTCTGGCTCTTATACGTATATGTATTTTATGCACATATAAAGGTGTAGGACATCGAAAAAACCGTATGCCTACAGGCCTGTTGTTCGTAAAAGAATTTTTAAGATGGTTTTATATTAGTTTTCATTCACGTTTCGAAATTATAGTATGAATAATAAGCGGTGACATTTCCCCGAGTATGTAAAAAGCATTTATTGTATGAGGAAAAGAAAGTAAGAAATCTATATTTGTAATCATGGGCATAAAGCGTGTTCTGTTATTACCAAGAATACTTACGTCTGTTGAAAAGTTCTACTACATTTCTTAAATAAAACAATAAAATATGTAAACTTGGAATATATACAGGGTGGGTACAAAGGAAGGAATATTAATGTAAAGTAAAACAGAAATTCTAGCCAATCATGATATAAGAAACATATGTTGCCATTAAACGCATATGCAATGGCATATATACAAACGTGAACTTACACAATTAGAAAAAATGAAAACTCGAAATTTACTGCTTATTACACCACTTTAATTAAGAGAGAAATTAATGAGAAAATCATGTCCTCGGATTCCCCTCCGAGGACCAAACATTTCCTCAACTACCTACGGAAAAAATTAAAGCACGCACTTTTAATGGTCTCAAATCAGACATCTTACGAAAGATAGCAAACTTACAGATTCGGTGATTGAGTTTGAATCAAATGCTTGGACAGATTTAGTCTCTGTGATGCAAGACTTTCATCGAAAACGAAAATCATAAAATTATATTGAACTAATAGAAGATCTACTTTTGTAATGGGTGATACATTGTGATGTATTTTTCAATAGCGATTTTTCGACAGATAAAGCGTGAGTTAAGTATTGTGTAACATTTTATTATAGAAAGACTCAGCTCGGCACGTCTACAAATTATTCACCTGTATCACGAAAATCAGCGTTACACGAGAAATGTGTTTCGGCCCTTAGAGCAACTTATGGTCTACGTAATCGGTCCACCGAAAGCACAGTTGGCTATACTATAGAAAAATTTGAAATGTGAAATTCATTATTGGATAATATGCGACGAAATAGACCACGTCCAGCGTGTAGTAAAGAAAATATAGCGATTGAGAGTGTATGCGATGACCGTGAAGAATCAATTCGACGTAGATCTCAACAGTTTGGCTCGTCGTATGCCACAACTTGTATTTTATGTAAGGATCTTGGTTTAAAACCATACAAAATTCAACTCGTTCAAGAATTGAAAGCGACCGACCTTTTGAATTATTACCGTTTCAGTCTTTAGACTCTTCAAAAGCTTGAAGAAGATCCACCATTTTTGACCAAAATTTCGTTCAGCGATGAGGCCCATTTCTGGCTTAATGGCTGCGTCAATAACACAATTGCCGTTTTTGGAGTGAAGAACAGCCCAAAGAGCTGGCATTACATCCAGACAAAATTACGGTTTGGTGTAGTTTATAGGCAAGTGGAATCATCGGTCCAAATTTGCTGCCTGAAATTGAAGCCCGTGATCTCGACGGTATATGGTACCAACAAAACGTCGTTACTTGCCACAGATCCCGTGCAAGTATGACTTTATTGCGAAAACAATTTGGTGAACATTTAATTTCACGTAATGAACCTGTGTAATGGTCGCTTAGATTATGTGATATCACACCTTTAGACTTTTCCTTTTGGAGCTACGTAAAGTCTAAAATCTACATAAATAAGTCAGCTACGATTGAGCAATTGAACGCTAACATTACGCCCGTTATTCGCCAAATACCACTCGAAATACTTGAACGCGCCATCGAAAATTAGAACTTCAGAATGGACCATGTTAGTAGACGCAGTTACGGCCAACACTTAAAGGAAATAATTTAAAAGAAACAAATGTCAAGAATGGTTCTTTTGTATGATAATAAGGAATACCCGATAAAACTTAAGTTTTAATTTTTTTCTATTTTTGAAAAAAGTACCTTCAAATGAATCACCCGTTATTTAAAAAATATGGAGTGTGATATAAGTATTAAACTCCACTTTCTCCATAGTCACCTGGACAGGTTTCTCAAAAATCTAGGACTTCTGAGGAAGAAGCAGGGAGAACGTATGCATCAGGATTTACGCGTTGTGAAGGAGCCTTATTAGAATTTCTGGGACACGCGTATGATATCTAAAATAGTTCAGGCAAGTGTTATTGAATACCAATCATTACATTAACTTATTGGAAATATGTATATCTGTTGTCTATCTACTAACAAAAAATTCGGGACTTCCAGCAAAATATTCTGTAAAAATATAACGTCCCCCCACTTTGCGAAAATCGCAGTACATATTGATTTACAGTGTCTTTCCTAGCCCAGTCGGTGCCTAGATATAAACCCAATTGAACATGTTTGACACCATATGGTACACGCGAACTAAAAGTAAATGAAGCCTCGACCCCCAAAAAATGAGGAATTGCAAAGTCAGTTTCAGTGCAGTAGTTCAGCCCTGAAGAAGTCCCATACGAATGGGTACGAAACGTCGGCAGATATACAAGTGACGCGGTTCCAGCCCGGAAGTCCAGAAGCAGATAGAATTGCAAAGAGTTTTGAGAGATATCCCGCCAAAGATTGATCAAAGAATAATTCATAATTTAATCAATAGTGTTCCTAAATATTATGGAAAGCTTGTTGGGTATCATTAAATATTAGGTAATTACGTTTTCGTTATTATTAGGAATTGAATTAATTTTTTGATACTAAAGTTTTTGTAATACCTACATATGTATGTTTCCATATTCTTATGTCCATGCGCTTCATTTTTGAAATTATTTATTCGGACATTCGATTTCTTGATGGCAGTTCGTATGTTTCCAGTTTAAAAAATATTTAATCTCTTCGCTACTAAATTTCTTAATTAATTAACAATTAGACCGCGGGCGTTTTTCCAAAACTTTATTTAAAAGCTATTTAGAAGTTTTAAAATCTGTAACCTAGACTTTCCTACAACCAAAAATATGTAGGACAAACAAAACACTCTTGTACTTTTATTATTTATACAGATACAATTTTGATCACATCAAGGTGGATAAATTAAAATTTCTATAATCAAAATCGATAATTTCCTTTTCTTGGTTAGATATAATTTTATTTATTATTCAGCTACTCTCTGCTGCTCCAAAATCAACATCTTTTTAAGTTCAAAAATTAGAATAACATCACGTAGTTTTCTTACCGTTTTTCGCAAATCTTGTACGTCTTTCCTGTGCACAGGCTGTCCACATTTCAAGCAGTTATTGTTGTTAATAGGATACGAAGGTGATAATATAGGTGATGGTATAGAACCTTCGTCCTTATCCTTTTGTTTAACAGGTTGCAGACCATTATGCGTCAAATACCTTTCGCGTCTCTTATTGCGTTCACTACGTGTTCTTCTGCTGATAGTTCGCACCTGAACCTCTTCGATCATGTTCGAACGAGATAACGCGACAAACTGTGTCCGCGAAATGTTATTTCTCAAGATAAAACTGTTTTTCTAAATCTACGATTTAGTATTTAAAAAAACGATAAATACAGAAGCAGATCAGTGACCTATTATTTATCGTTTATTTGACCCATACTATATGCCTATATACGTAAAGTGTATAATTTAAAAACTTACTAATTAACCATCGTGAAAAGACTAAACAAATGACTCCACAACGTCCGGATTATATCATAATAAACCATTATTGTACAGATATAATAATAATAATATTACTGTTAATTCTCATAAATAGTTACACATATGAATGTGTATACACAAATGTAATCTAGATATGGCATAATACTATAATAAAGTTTCTATAGTGCAATACAAAGTATAACTCTTCATTTCGAAATACTGAATACATACTAATTCAACTTGAATCTTCTATAATATGTAAATTATTTGAAATAATTTAAAATAACAGTTAACAGTCTACTAATTTTAATAATCAGATTCACAGGTAGGGTCCACATGTCTATTTTAGATTTCGAGACCTTATTCTGACTAAAAAAAAACCTTGAAAATTAAGCTTCTTCATGTTTTTTTCATTTGTTTTGCTATTAATAAAAAATTAGTAAGGGAAGGGGTAGGGTAGGGTAGGGTAATGCTTGTCAATGAATAATACTAGTCAGTGGAATACAAAGGGTGCTAGGAAAGTTTTGCTATACAGCTGTGTTTATTTAATTTTTTCGAAGTAATTTCCTTTACTCAATACACCTCTCCATCCCCCGAAACCAATCTTTAAACCAGTTCTGCCAAGTTTCACTAGGGAGTAAAGCACACTCGTTGCCTCGCCAAGCATTTTCCTCACGGTAGTAACGTTTTCCTCCGTAACTAACGTTCGTGACCTTCCCGGCCTCTCAGCATCCTCCACAGTTAAATTTCCCTTTTGGAATTCTCTATAACACCTGAATATCGTTGTGCGATGTGAGCAAACATCACCTAGTGTAAGATTCATTTCTTCGAAGCAGTGGCCTATGTTTAAACAACGCACGAAATTATAACGCGAAACTGCCCTTATCTCATTTCGTGACCACGATGTCATCGCAAGCACTTTACATTCTCGCTGCTAATGAATAACTGAGCCCATCGACATGGCGCGGCGGCTACTATGCACGTATGAACATGTCTCAACATGCGGCAACAAGCAGCTTCCTACGATTCATTATTGCGTCATATTGCAAAACTTTCCTAGTAGCCTTTGTAGTAGTAGTAGTATATTTAATTGCCAACTTAAAGGTAGTTTAGCCTTTCTAAAAGCTGGTGCTAGGAGTCCAATTTCACTTCATGCTAAACCAGTCTCATATTTGGAAACTTGAGTATATAGTAAGCATTAATCATTGTAGACTCTCAAAATTGTGCTACTATATACAAGATATTTAGTTCGACTCCTACCGTTCTAGCTATTTTAATTAATCTTCTTTGAAATTCAATTTTTACAGAACTCACTTCCTCGAATTCCTTTAACAATTCCCTTAATTGTGAAGGAATTTACTTGCTTTGAAAGGTTTACAGCTCAGTGGTGATAATTAATTGGCTTGTCATGCCAGAGGTCTCTGGTTTGAGTCTGATGGCCTACTGTCCGCGAATATATTTCATGCTCACTTTCCCTTGTTGAGGGATGTAAAGGCATGAATTATTATTATTATTAATATCTCCTTTAATAATAAAGTAAACCAATATTATTAAATATTAAATGGGGTAAAATGGTAGATACAATATTCATCTTTCTAACAAAAACAATTTTCGAACGGCAAATTACCCCGCGAATTGTAAATAAAGTAAGAAAAGCGTGTAGGTACATGTATCAATCATTGGAATTTTTTCAATTTTGCCTTTTTACAAAAACAAAAAACATACATATTTATTAAGTATAGTGTATAAGGTCTATATCTAAATTGGGGGGGTTGGGTTAAAGGCATTACAAATTTTTCTCTCTGTGTATTATTCTAATACTTTTATATACTACTGTGGGCAAAAATAGTAAGGCTTTTTAATTTAAATTTCGCGCGAAAACCCATTCTTCGAAATATTTTTTGGTGCTTGAGAATCGACGATTAACAGTCAGAGACCTTACTGGCATCGTTGGAATATCGGAAGGATCAGTGAAAACCATTTTGAAAGATCATTCAAAATCACTCAATTTTTTCGAAAAACAGCGTCGTGTTGACGTCTGTGAAACAATGCTTTCCGACTATCAAGACAAAATGAAAGGCATCATAACTGGAGATCAGACTTGGATCTACGCTTATGCCCCGGAAACAGACGATCAATCGGCCGAATATCGTATCAAAGGTGAGCCGAAGCCCAAAAATCAAGGTTATGTTGACAGTTTTCTTCGATTATCGAGGTGTGGTGCACTCCGAATTCCTTCCGACCGGCCAAACTGTCAACAAAGAATACTATTTGAGTGTTATGCGTCATTTGCGCAATGCTATTCGTAAAAAGAGGCCAGAATTATGGGCCGACAACTCTTGGTTTTTGCACCACGATAATGCACCGTCGCATACTGCATTAATTCTTCGTGAGTTTTTCGCCAAATTTTCAACCAATATCGTGCCGCAACCACCATATTCGCCTGATTTAGCTCCGTGTGACTTCTGGCTATTCAGCAAACTCAAACGACCGCTCCGGGGAAACCGTTTTGAGTCAATTGAAGACATTAAACGTGAATCGCTACGCGCATTGAAGGCTATTCCTGAAATTGACTTTAACAACTGTTTCGAGAATTGGAAGAAACGTTGGCACAAGTGTATTGGGGCCAGGGGGGATTACTTTGGGGGGACGAAATAGATTTGGAAGAATAAATTAAGAATTTAAAAATTATGAACGAAGTCTTACTCTTTTTTTCCCACAGTAGTATACTAGTGTGCAACTACTTGCAAAAAAAATCAATTCTTCAACAATATTGGTTCCATATTTAATATTATTCTTTTTTTTACTCTAAAAATAAAGTTGAATTTGATGGAGTCTGTGGTTGATTAACTTAATCACTAAGGTTGATATATAACCCCTTTCCACATTAACTTTTGTAATTCTGTATATGCATTTCGACAACTAAGTTGTCATCATCAGCAGATAATTGCAAAGTGTCGCACCTGGTAAACCTCGGCGAAAAACACCTGTACGAAAATAAACTCCGTACGCGATCTATACTGTTGAGAACCAAGATGTACACTGTATGTACGTTTCACAAGAATTTTAAAATTGTTTTACTTAAACTAGGTTGAATGACATTGAAAAAGGAACACGGACACGACCGATAAGTACCTGCATGTGATTTATTATAGTGTTCCTCCTTCTCTGACATTAAGCAGACCGAAAATGGAGGTCTGAATCGGGCCAGTGTCAGTGTTCACCACATGGCTTTCATTCTTTAAAATGTACATGCTTTCATACATGTCTAATTCTAATATATACCTGTTTACTTTGGTACAAATGCTTGTGAATATTTCTTCGATACTGTAAAGCGATACTTCATTTTATTCTATTATCTGTATTTGGACTAGATTAATTTCTCGAAAGGGTAGTGAAATGCCTAAAATATCTGACGAAAATCGCCACTACATGGTGTTTTTTCATCAAATCAGCGACAAATCTCATATTTTCGACTTTTAAAATTATCAAAAAGCAAGAAGCATCCAGTCTGGTGGGTAATAAAAAAACGGGAAGGCCAAGAAAAATAAAGGACTTAGGACCGTGTTGCAAAAAAAACCATTACTTAATAAACAGGAACGGTTGGAATATTCACGAATTTATTCCCACTGGACATTGAACGAATGGTAACGCGTATTTTGGACAAATCTAAATTTGAAATATTCGAATCCAAAAGCAAACACTATGTTCGCCTTATCATGTATACAGTCGACAATAAAACATGGAAATAGGTCTGCGCCAGTATGGGGTTGCATATCTGCCTCAGGAGTTGGCCTATTAATAAAAATTACTAGAAAATTATGTCGGCGAAATATTTAGAGATTCTGCAACAACATGCTATGCCATTAGGAACACAATTAATTGGAAATAAATGCATTTTCCACCACGATAACAATCCGAAGCATTCCGGTAGAATGGTGACAAATTATTTAAATGAAACTGAGCAGGAAGGAGTTGCCCAAACGCGCGAAAAGTGAAACATTTACTAAAAGTGGTCATACTAAATATATAATACAATATTTTTATCTTTATTATTAATATTTTTTGGTTATTTGCAATTATTTTTGTCGTATTATTAATATTAAAAAAAATTACTGTGAAAAAAGTTTTTTTTAGTTATTTTTTTTTTGAAAATGATGCCGAAACTTTCTATGATTGTCACTTACTTATGCACATTACTGTATACAGTTAACAATGATATAAGTTGCAAACTTATTAAAACATACTGTGTATCATGGTAACAATTCAACTTTTTTTTGCAAAGAAAAAGTTTGCAAGAAAAATTAACTTATATTTTCCAAACAACACATTTTTTTAAGTTTACTTTATATGAATAATAATTCTTATACATTTCTAAGTACGTACTAAATGACTGATGATGTTTATTTCAAATTTAATCTGTTATATTTACAGTCTAAGCGCAGATATTAAGTATCTATTTATAACAAAACGATATTTACTTCTTCCATACGTATTAATAAGTACATTAATAAGATATCTACAGAAGTAGATTAATTTGAATAAACAAGTAATCTTAGACCAACAACTACAATGAGTATTTTATTTCAATGCACTTTTCTAGTATATCAACTTCATAATTGAAGTTGATATAATACATATTACACGAAAGGAAATTCCTTAATAGTAATTTCGAAATTTAAAATCAAATTTTTTAAAAATGATAGAAATTTGTGTTTTAATTTTGAAGAAATTAATATATTTTATAGTATTAAAAAATAGAAAAAAATATAAAATGTATTTTGTAAATATTTTTATAACATATAAAGAAGAAAGAATGTTTGAAATATCTATTTTATGTTTTTTAATAATAAATATAAAAATAGGAAAAAAATGAATGAATATTTTTATAGTAAAATTATTTTCCTTTTTTGGGGGGAGGGAGGGGGCGATAAATATTTTTTAAAAATAATTTTTAGTTACCTAATATTTCTAATGATAAGAATCAATTATTTTTTTTGTTATAAAGTATATACAATCCAAAAAAAAAACGAAATAAAGATAAAATAGGTATTAATAGATTAAAAATTAATTCATAAACTTATTTGCTGGTATTAAAAGTTATTATAATAAATTTTCAAGACTTATAAAATGTAATAATTTAATTTGTAAAAATTAAAGTCAAACTAAAATCCATACAGTTTCAAATAAAATACATCATAATACAAATTTTTATTAATAAAATTCGTTCAGAGTTAATATTTACATGTAGACTTACCATTTCAAAAAATGTGATCCTTTTTCAAGATAATTCTATCTTACTCTATAGATAAAGATGCACGTATACAACATTTAAAGTATTATTCTATTTCCGTTGAATACTCTTCTGTCACATTGTGTTAAATGTAATAATAAAAAAATGCCACTGGCATATATTCAGACCAAACTTTAACTAAACATTCTGAACTGATATAATGTACAAATACACGTTTTCTGATAAGAAGGATAGCCATGTTTACATCCCTATCGCTGTAGCAAGCCTGTATTACCGACATTTGAATCAATAAAATTTATCTAAATAAAACATATTCAGAATCATTTATGCCGTCTATTTCATGTTATATTTAAATAAAAGTTTTTAATTTATTACTTTTTTAACATTTACTAGACACTCGTACTTGATTTAACAGATAAACAAAAGATAAAATTTTTTTGTAAGTAAACTTTTTTGGTCTAGATTTCGTAGCTTGTATAAATATTTAAACTGTCAACTCGATAAGAACACCTGTTGAAGCAGCCATTTAAATCTTCAAAATGGTACATATTCTTGTGTTTATAAACAAATAATAATTTAATTAGATTTTATAATTTAATAGAGTGAAAAATTTTCATTTTCTTGGAAACACTTGTCAGCATGGTGTACAGAAAACTGTCAAGGCAAAAAAAATAAAAAGATGATCTTAAACGAAGGTATCATTATTTTTATTTAATTTTAAAACGTTTGTCGTATAAATATTTCGTATTTTAGTATCAGGAGCTATAACCTCGGGTTCTTTGTTAGCTATTATGGGTGTGAGGTACTGTTTAAATAAAATATCCCAATTGTTTCTTTTTAATTTATTTAAAATTTTTAGCGGAGTCGGTAAAACGACATTTCTTGCTTCGTTAGCTTGTAAAAATAAAGGTAACATAATCACATATTTTTTAAAATTTTTAATAATTAATCTAACTTGACTATTGTATATTTATCAATATCAAAAAAGTACTGGTTACGATTACATTTCCACACAATTTCGTGTACCATACGTCGCTTCAAATGTGAATTCCAATCTGTATTTTGATGTTTTCTTTTCCACTTAATAAAAAGGAAATTAGAATATATTTTAACACGTAATTACAGACGACTTATTTTAAATTAAATTTCTTTTAGATAAAAAAGGATACATAATGTTTAATAATAGTATATTAGAAGAAAATAATTTGAAATATATTTCCAGCTATGTGTATCAAACAGATGTTATTGTTGATTCTCTAACAGTCATGGAACATATGACATTTATGGTTAGTATACTAGAGATAATAAATATATAGTTTAGATAACACAGGTGATTCATATAATTCTGTTACAAATGTTCGTTAAGTGATTTTCCGCATTCTTTTCTGAATTATCACGTTAGTACTTTTATTGAAAAATTCCACGACGTTTCGACGAAATCTGTACATTAAAACATCAGAAAAACCTTGCATATAAAAGAGGTGTTCTGGCAATTCTGGAATTTTATTCGTGCAAGTATGTGTTAAATTCGACTTGAATTCTGTCATTATTTTGTGGCTTATAAATGTTTAGTAACAAAAAATGAGCTTTGTGAAATTAGAACATCGCATCATCAAATTTTTGGCAAAAAATTAGAATTCTTCTTAAATTATTCACGAACAAATGATCGCAGTGTAAGAATCAAAGCTCTGTCGTGTTATAAAACGAAATATTGGTCATAACCTTGTCAATGGGTTTTTGTTTTGAAGGCAGATGATATCACTTTACTATTTAAAGCTGAAACTTATCCTGAATTGATAAAAAAAGGAAATTTTATAATGGAGCAACTAGAAAAGTGGTTAAATGATAATAATCTCATATTAAATATAACAAACACTAAATGCGTACTTTTCAAAAGTTACCATACTCATACTCCACAAGACATAATATTACATAATAAAACTTATAATTTTGTAAATAGTATCCCATTCCTTGGTATAACGATCAATGACTCGCTAACTTTTACTGAACACGTCTTCAAACTAACCAAGAAACTAAGTAACACTAATTACGGTTTAAGAACACTGGTCAAGAATACAAATAAGGATATGGCTAAGCTATTTCATTATTCAAATTTTTATAGTCAACTTAGATATGAGGTCATTTTTTGGGGAGCTCTTATCAGTAATTTAAAATCTGTCTTTGTAGTTCAAAAGCAAGCAGTACGAATACTGAATAATATGAGATACAGAGATAGCTGCAGGGGTGCTTTCAAACGAAAAAATATGCTAACAACTGTAGCAGTGTATATATATATATGAATGTATTAAATTTGTCTGGGCTCGTCCAGAAATTTTTGAATCCAGAACTGTAACATTAACTTACAATACCAGACACGGCCTAAAATATCTATATCCTCGCCATAGACTATCGTTATATAAACGTGGAGCTTACTACTCTTGCATGAAATTATTTAACGAATTGCCCAGGGAAATAAAAATCTTTAGAAAATTGCAGTGCAATGAAAGGTAAATTGTATAAATTACTTTGCAGTATAGAGCCATACTACAGTAGATCTAGAAATGCTTTGTTACTTTTTTTGACTTATTTTCGTGTACAGACTTTAGAATTTCAAAGATTGTATTGTTAGTCCATTGAAAATTAAGTAAATGACTATGACTGTGACTACGAGCAGCTGGATCTTCAAACTTAATCCAGTAAATATTTTTTTATGGGTTTTTCTAAACAATAAAGTCTTTTAAAACGAAGCTTACTAATTTAAATAATTTAAAAAGATGAACTGCGGCAGAAATTGGAAGAATAGCACCTGATAGTAGCTTGGGAGGTGTGTTAGGAAGTTAATGTTGAATAAAGTTAATTTTTACAGTTTACAATGCGTCTTATTGGTATCCTTGTTTTTACAAAAAAGATGAAACCGTTAAAGATAAAGATTTTAAGTGTATGTTTTTTGAGAAGGTCTTTAAAAGTTGTATCCATAATTGATATAAAAAAATATATATCGTTGCAATAAAAAAATGCACACGCCGTCATAGCTCGAAAACCTGTAACGTCATAGGCATATATGTATATATAACATTCAGCACCATTCGAATAATCAATTTACTTGTTTCAATGTTTTTATGAAATACTACAGTTTTCGAATTACTAAATTTATTTTATACGAAATTATTATACTTTATATATATATATAGAGAGAGAGAGACATTTCTATACTCTGTCTCTCTTTTTCTATAGAAATTTCTTATGGAAAAATTTAGTAATTCCAGAACCGTAATATTTCACAAAAACGTAGAAACAAATAAATTGATTATTTGAATGGTGAATTTTATATATTTTACATGCTAGTTTTCGAGTTATGGCGTTATGTGCATTTATATATATACACGGGGTGTTCCAATAAGGACTTCTGAACTTTGACAGTTGATAGTGGCCATATTGTTGAAGCTACATCTGTCGAATTGGCTGTCGTTTATTCAGTCTATTTTGACAAATTACCATGGACGGATATAGCGTTCAACAACACGTGCAAAAGATAAAATGGGTATTCTGTTCGGGCAACGTTCTGCGCATTTCGCCCACTTTACGGTCGCCATAATTGTCCTACCGAAAGAACTATTTGCAGTGTGGTGGATAAATTTGAGTCCACTGATTCAGTAAATAATGAACCAACACCCATACGACGACGAAACTCAAGATCTGCCGAAAACATCGCCGCTGTCCGTGAAAGTGTGCAGGAGAATCCGAGGCAGTCGATTTCGCGTCGCTCACAAGAACTCGGAATTTTTTGGGGCCTGAATTGGAGGATATGAACATTAACGACATGTGGTTACAACAGGACGGCACTACGTGCCATGCAGCTCATGACACATTGGACATTCTGCACGAGCGACATGAGGGCATGGTCATTTCACGTAGAGGTGATACGAACTGGCCACCAAGATCGTGCGTTATGACTCCGTTAGACTTTCTTTTGTGGGGTTTTCTCAAGTCACAGGTCTATGCGAATAAGCCACAAGCCAGAACGGCCCTCAAAGTCAACATAACCCATGTCATCGGTCAAATTCAGCCTGATTTATGCACCAGAGTCATGGAAGATTGGACATTTCGGATGCGCATCACCCAGCGAAGCCGCGGCGAACATTTGCACGATGTTATATTCCATATATAATGGCATCGATAGGCCTTTCAAATGAATAAAAAATTCCGATGATATCTCACACACACTTTGCTTTATTTAAATTTAAAAATATAAAGCGCTTAATGACCCGTTATATATACAGTATCTGGTAATAAAATTAGTCCCCCCTACAATTTTAGAATTTTATCGAAATAAAATCCAAGCACATGAAATTTAAAACGTATACTTCTATATTACACACGCTATTTGTTTAAATATTTGGCCAAACCTCCCTTAGTTTGAACTCGCTTCGGTATGCTGTCGATACAGACTTTTACGGTATCTTGAAATTTTCTGTTTTCTTTCAAAGCTTTTTCGCTATTTTCTTTTAAAACGCGTAAATTGGGATTTTGGGGGGTGAATAAACAATATTTTGCCGTTGTTTTCCGGGTGCGATACTATTTAATTATCTGCTGATGATGACAACTTAGTTGACGAAGTACGTATACAGAATACGAAAATTAATGTGGAAAGGGGTTATATATCAACATTCAATGAAATAAATTATCAAATCTTATTATATTATAAACCCTAATAAAATCTCATTCCTTTTCAGAGCTCTTTCAAACTAAATAAAAGTTCAAATGAAACTTTACTTATAATCGAGAACATACTAAAGGAATTAAGTTTAGAAAATACAAAAAATACGTTATTAAGACACCTATCGGGTGGAGAAAGGAAGAGAGTCTCTTTAGGCGTCGAGGTTATTTAAATATAATTTTCAAATTGACAAATATGCCTTTCTTTATAATTTCAGCTTTTAAACGATCCTTTGATCTTATTTTGCGATGAACCGACAACTGGTTTGGACAGTTCTAGTGCCATAACAATAATTCAAAAGTTGCGAACTAGAACAGTAACTGAAAAACTAGTTATTTTGACTATTCATCAGCCTTCGTCACAAATCTTTGAATATTTTACTCATATTCTTCTTTTATCGAACGGAAAGATTTTTTACCAAGGTACTAAGGAAGCAGTTGCAGGATATTTCAAAAGGTAAGTTATAGTATTGGACATGGTAATCTAAAGTAAACTTTAATCATTCCAGTTTAAATTTATACTGTCCCAAAAGCTATAATCCAGCTGAATTTTATATAAAATCAATATCTAATAGTGAGGGACATGACCAGATCCAAAATGGTAGTTTTAACCAATTTTTCAATAACAATTTATTCGCATTTGAAAAATCTCAGAAACCAAAAGCTTTATCTGACCATGGGTAAGTTAAAGATGAGCTACAAAATACGTGTCATTTTCGAACAAATTTAAAATACCTTTTTTAGGCGTAACAGAGTAAATTTTTGCGAAAGTTTATATTGGTTAATGTGGAGGACGTCTATAGATGCGAAACGAAACTTTGGATATCACGCTTTTCAATTTTTCTTACTTATGGCAAGTGAAATATGATAAAATACACAAATTTATTGGGATATTGCAAATAGTCTCCTTTGGGAGTTTTTTAGTAAAACATAAAATATTGGTTTAATCATCCAAATATTTACTGTCGCCTTTAAAATAGGCCCAATTTAATTATATACGAAAATGATATAGTCTAAAGCAGAGAAGACGCAAATTTGGCGGCTTTTTCTTTACCATTCTGTAGAACCATCCTTTATTAGGTTAAATATGATAACACGGAGCGATCCGTCAATACGTCTGTGTTTTATAATGTCCAAACTCGTATGATTTTGTGAATAATGAAAAAAAAACTGAATCACGAGTAGTAATAAAGTACATACTTTCATTTGAAAGGTTTAAAACCAAACTAAATCAAAATGGAGTTGGAATCTGCACTATCAGAGACTATTCCTTCCTTTTCAATGGTGAAAAACTGGGTTTCTGAATTTATATGTGATCGTGTGAGCACGAAGAATGAATTTCGCAGCGGATGTCTAGAAATACCTACTGTCCCGAATATGTATTGGGTGACCATCGAGTGAAAGTGCAAGAGATAGCAAACATAATTGGTATCTCAAATATCTGCATAGAACTTCAACTGAAGAATTGGAATTGAAAAACTACTAAAAGCGATCGCCATGGACTTGAATTACTGTTTCACTCACCCTATTCCTTAGATGCGGCTTCCAGCGATTTATGTCTATTTCCAAAGTTCAAGAAATGGTTAAGAAAAGAAAAAGAAAGATTTTCGTCCAATTCCGAGGCAATCTCTGCTGTAAATAGCTCTTTCGAGGACTTGAATTTATCGACCCACATTGAATGTATTGCTAATTTGGAATATCGTTGGAATAAGTGTGTTCACCGAGCAAGAGACTATATAGTAAAATAAAATGTTCTCTTTTTTGTCTAAAAAGCTTTCGTTTTCCACGTAACTAGTTATTGAACCATCTTCATATATCTATCCAACGAATATTTCAGTCTTAGAAACACTTCTCCCATTTTTCAGCATGGCTAACAGTTCATTCTGAGAATCTTTGCTAGATTTGAAACGTCTTTTAGAAAGTAGTAGTTCTGGGGAATAAACGACAGTCTTTGAATTTTGGATCAAATATTCGCGTAAAAACATCGATGTATGAGACGACGGATATGTACGTGGGCAAAGTGAAAAGTTCTCGGCATGACAATGAAAAACTGTGATTTAAATTTAAAAAATGATTTTATTTTTCTACATAATCTCCCTTGAGTTCAACACACTTGCTCCAGCGTTTTTCTAACATCAATATTCCTTCCCGGAAGTGAGAGTCTGGAAGGCTATTCTTCTCCGGTCCTTTCAACTTCTTCGTTGGATATGAATCACTTTCCAGAAACAAATTTTTTCAAATTTGGGAATAGATGGAAGTCTGAGGGTGCCAAATCAGGAGAATAGGGAGGATGGCCGAGCAAATCGTACCCAAAATCCCGCAATTTTCCCATCGCCAATGCACCCTTGTGTGCGGGTGCGTTGTCCTGATGAAAAATGATTTTTTTTTTCAAACCAGGCCTCTTCTCGCGAATTTTGGCATCCAGCTGGTCAAGAAGAGTAAAATAATATGCGCCTGTAATTGTTCTGTCTTTTTCAAGATAATCAATTAACAAGATTCCTTTTGCATCCCAAAACACGCTGGCCACGCTGGCCATGACTTTTCCGGCAGATGCGATCGACTTCGTTTTCTTTGGCGCTGAACCACCGGCTTCCACCCACTATTTCAACTGCTGTTTCGTTTTTGGCGTGTAGTGGTGGACCCATGTCTCATTCATGGTGACAAATCGCCGCACAAAATCGGTCGGATTCTTGTTAAATCGGTCCAAAGAATTTGCTTTTGATCGACATTCAGCGAATGCGGCACTCATCTTGCGCAGAGCTTTCTCATCTCTAATTCTTTGTGCAAAGTGTTTCGCGCCCTTTCTTCCGATATCCCCACAGCCTCAGCTATCTCACTCACTTTCACTCGCCTATCGTCCAACACAATATCATGTATTTTTTCGATGATTTCTGGTGTGGTTGCGGTTTTTGGCCGTCCTTCACGTGGGTCATCTTAAAGGACGTACGACCACGTTTAAATTCAGCTGCTCACTTTTTAACGGTTGACATCGAAGGAGCAGAGTTCCCGTACACTTTTGTCAACTTCGGATGAATTTCCATAGGGGTTAAACCATCCAAAACAAAGAATTTTATAACAGCACGATATTCAAGTTTATCCATTTAAAAAAATAATACGTACAACGTCTACTACAAAAATTCTTACAAACAAGCTACTTGAGAGAACAAGTTGAAAGTTTTCATATGAACTAATGACACATGCAGCCACGCAGGAAACATAAATTTCTGTTAATTGTAACGCCATCTCTGTGTCAGGCCGAGAACTTTTCACCTTGACCACGTATTATAGTGGTGCAAAATCCAAATCTAACCTGTTATGGCAAATACTCTGTCTCTCTTTCAAATGCTCAGATAACATCGTTTCTTCTCATCAAAGAAAATTTCGATTGTATAACACTACAATAATAATAATAGTTCTTCATTCTTTTCTTGTTTTTGTACTTGTACATGTATTTTTTTTCTTTAGTCCGGTACTTATATGTAAAGAATTATTATATTTAGTTATTACTTAGAAAATTTTATATTTGCTTTTAGTTCTTCTTGAACATTTGTGTATATATGTAATCGATTTTGTCCTGTTAATGGAAGAAATTCTGTTGGGCAAATATAAATAAATAAATTAATAAAAAATAAATAACAAGCCATAAGTCCATGGGGTATACACAAGTGTCTGTCACGGCAAGCAGCTTTTTTCTGTATACTAGAATTGTCACGGGGCAAGCACTGCGAATAGACCTCCTATTATTACCGCAGATTTTAACTCCTCAACAGACTTGCCCTGGAATCGAGAAAACGCTGTAGATGTTATAGAAACGCCAAGATTTCAACTTGTTACTTTAAGATTAGTGTGGTCACCAATCCACTGGTTTATTCGGTTTAGATATGTTATTTAAATTGTCAAACTCATAAACATACGTCCCACCACCCGTTATCATGCTTTTAATTAATGTAGGTCCCGAATTGTCTCATTACAGTTTTGAACGATCTCTTTGCGGTGCTTATTTTGAAGGAAATTAAGTTTCTTCAAACTAAACCGTACTGTGATGTGTCTCATATCTCTCATCAACTAAAACGGTAGGAATGAATTCGTAAAACATGAGTAGATCCTGAGCTTAAATAACGATTTTTTCATCAAAATTTCTTTCACTTTCTTGATGTTCTCATCAGTTAAGGACATCGAAGATCGATCGAGACGAGGCAGATCATCAATCACTTCCCAAATTTCTTAGAATGCTTTGACATCATTTGTATTTGTAGGTCTTCTCCGATATTTTAAACGATTCAACGAAAGAAATTTAGTTAGCAACGCAAAATTTGAATTAAATTCTCTGTTAAACATTTTTATTCAATTTAAAAACCGTAGAGTACATTAGAATACGAGGGAGCGTTTTTATATTCGCGGAATGGGGGACAAGGGGTGGAAATAAAAAAACCAAATTATTTTTCTTTTTCAATATATTCACCTGCAAGACGGATACATTTTTCACATATTTCAATTAATTTATTTATACCCTCATAAAAAAATAATTGCTCTTTATCTGCAAAATACCCCGAAACTGCCTCCTTGACTTCATCATCGGCAGTAAATTTTTTACCCCGCAGCTCTTTTTTCATTTTCGGAAACAGGTAATAATCACTCGGGGCCAGGTCTGGGCTGTAGGGTGGGTGATTCACAATTTCGAAGCCCACCTTATGCAGGGCAGCTAACGCAACGCGGCTCTTGTGGACGGGCGCGTTGTCGTGCAAAAGCAGAACACCTTTTGTCAATTTTCCCCGTCTTTTCTCTTTAATGGCTTCTTTTAGTCGCTCTAATATTGAAGCGTAATATTCTCCGGTTATAGAAACACCTTTATCTTTATAATCAATCAACAATATTCCTTCCGAGTCCCAAAATACCGTTGCCATGAGTTTCCCAGCTGATTGTGACACTTTAAATTTCTTGGGAGGTGCTGTGCCCTTTTTATGCCACTGCATGGAGTCTTGTTTGGACTCAGGTTCATAATGATGAACCCAAGTTTCGTCTCCAGTAACAATTCCACTCAATACACCATCCTTGTCTTCATTACAGAGGTCCAAAAATGCACGCGAACACTCTACGCGCTGTTGTTTTTGCGGCGGCGTGAGCATTCTCGGCACCCATCTTGCGCTGACCTTAGACATGCCGAGATGATCGTGTAGGATTTTAAAAATTGTTGTATCGGATACTCCAACCATTTCTGCGAGTTGTTTCTTCTTTAGTCGAGCATCTTCGAGTACAATTTGTTCAACTTTTTGGATAAGTGCTGGCGTGGTCACCTCAATGCTCCTACCCGGCCTCGGGTCGTCTTCAAGGGATTCCCTTCCTTGTTTAAATAAACTATGCCACTTGTACACCATGGTTTTTCCTGGACAAGAGTCGCCGTAAACCAATGACATCTCATTCATTATGGTCGCGACTGATTTTCCTTGCCTGGTAAGGAACTTTATAACGGCACGATATTCGATTTTTTCCAAATTTCACTTTTCACTCCTGATTATGTTACTTGGTTGACGATAGCTCAAAGACTAACTGTCTAATAACAATGAAACTTCGTATTTATACTAATCATGAGTCGCTGCACAGGCCACGCCCCCAATGCGCCTACTCACCCCTCTACAACCCGCTCATTCCGCGAATATAAAAACGCTCCCTCGTAGGTTAACGAAACCAACAACGTAACAAATTAATTAATAGATCGCGCAAGAATTTATCGTCTTCAGCAACCCCTCTGTGGTGCTCTTTTTGAAAAAAAAATCTTTAGGAACAAGCTGCCCCTAATCTGTATGTTTATATCTGGAGATAATTCTCTCTTGATATTTTTACAGCCTGCATAAAAACTTAACAGAATTTTGCAACGACTCAATATATGCTCAATTTTATTTTCTTAATCTTCTTTTTTAAGAGCACCACAAAGGAGTTGCTTAAAACATGCTTGAAGTCTCCAGCAAGTCGATTGTGATGCTCTTTTTTAAAAAAAACCTTTAGGAACAAATCGTGCCTAATCTGTCTGATTATATCTGCAGATACTTCTCTCTTGATATGTTTACAGCCTGCATAAAAATTAAACAAAAAAGTTTTGCAATGACTTAAATTAATTTTCGTTTCATAATGTTCTTTTTAATTGCAGTTTTATGAATAATTATGTTTTAGGTAACAGCTTCCATTCTGGCTTTCTTTTACTCAGTAGTGGAAAATAGTGGTGAATATTCAGTACAACATATTAAAGGGATATTATATTTTTTTACATCTGAATTAATTTTTACTCATACATACAATGTCGTCAACACATTCCCAGAGGAATACGCTGTATTTTTACGAGAGAAGTCTTTATATTCAACGCATGCGTACTTCGTATCAAAAATTTTGGCTATAGTGTGTTATAAAATTTGTTTTATTTTGAATTATTTATTTTTATTATTTTTTTTAGGTTCCTCGTAATATTATACAACCATTTTCATTTCTAGTGATCAATTTTATATTCATCGAATTTCTAAATGGGTTTATAATGTTTTTTCAAATCTTGGGTATTACCATTTGTGCATGTTTGTGCGGCTCTATGTTAGGTATTTTCAATATTAAAATTAGTTTTTCATAAAAATTTTCCGTAAGATGATTTGAAGAGTAATATGATTCGATTTTTAAGTAAAAAAATTTTGATTTCAAAATGCCTTTTGAAAGCGATTATGCTTTCTCTCCCCCTCATTCATCCCAAGCCATATTTTAAGCAGAAGCATTTCTTCATGGATATAATCTTTAATTTACCTAAAATTTTTCCATCTATCAATCGATTAGAAGACTGCGTTTTAATTCAACATGGAAGCAATGATTAAAATATGAATCAAATTACTCTCAAAACCACTTTCGTATACAGTCGAACTTTCATAACTCGAACTTCTACAAGTCGAAATACGTTGTTTAATCCCGACAAAGGTGTTTAGTGGTGGTTAGAATACTGAGAATTTTATAATTGTTGTAAGAGGTTATTGCCAATACGAGGGTAGCCGTTTATATTTCGGGAACTGGCAACACTGTTAGTGTTGCCTCCGATCTGATGATTGCATCCTGAAGTTCGTCATTTTTGACAACATATTTTCCTTGACAGTTTTATTATCCGGTTGTTATTTCTATTGTTGACAGTCAGACGAAAAAATGTAATTAACTCGCGAACATTTTCGTGCAATTATTTTTTATAACTTTCGGCGTGGATTATCTCAACAAGAATGCATCGACGAGCCGAATTGTTTATATGGTGATGAAGCACCATCGAAAAGTACAGTATATCGTTGATACAGTGATTTCAAACTTGAGACGGCGTTCTTTGGACGATGAATTTCGTGAAGGTCGTTCCACAAATGTTGTTGTGTCGGAAAACATTCATGTAGTGTCTGAATTGATAATGCAAGACCGTCATGTGACATGCCGTGAGATCGAGGCATCTCTAGGTATTAGTAACACCAGCGTGCATAGGATCCTGCATGAACATTTAGTCGTTAAGAAGATATGTTCACGTTGGTTACCACAGAATTAGACAACCGCTCAAAAAAGGACTCGCGTCGATTGGTGCCAAAGAATGCACAAAAAATACAATGGCGGTGCTTCAAAGAACAGTTATAAGATCATCACAGGTGATGAATCTTGGATCTATACGTATGAGCCCGATAGTAAACAGCAGTCGACCGTGTGGGTATTCCAAGATGAGCCAAAACCAACAAAAGTACGCGCTCGAAGCACATCAAAATAAATGGTCAACTGTTTTTTCGAAAAAACCTGTCACGAAACGAATGCACACGTGCATTAATTTTCAAGGAGAATATTTTGAAAAGCAATAAAACTATTTTCGATAATAAAATTTTTTTTTGTTTACTATTCCCGAAATATAAACGGCTACCCTCATATATTTAGTGGCAACAGCATTTATTTGTGATGTACAAACGAGGTGTGGCAATTAAATATAGAGACTGGTGTGAGAAATGTTATTTATTGCAAATAAACTTATATTTAACTTTTATCCCCTTCAACATACTCTCCTCCCCTATCTATACACCACTGTATACATGTCTTCCATTGTTCAAAACAATGCTGTAGTTCATGTTGTCAGCCTGCTCAACAACTCTGCTGCAATATCCCGCTAAAACGCGGAACACATAGCTTAAAAATGTAACTTACCATAAAAATGAAACATAAACAGTTGTGAATGTAGTAGTTTGTCAACAATATAAATCTTTTTCTTTATTATATAAAAATAAATGAAAAAAAATCATTTTAATGGAAATATGAGTGTACAAAAGTTACTTTTTGGATTAATATGTACAACCTATCCAAAATTAAGATTAAAAATTATTAAAATAAAACAATGCAAAAATGTAATTAAACGTTTACAGATTACGAAAAATGGCGGATATCTGGCATTCATTTATCCATATTAAACTTGCCTGTTCAAGAACCAATGAAATCTTTTAAAAATATTTACTATTTTGGCGCAATATTTAAATCACTCCTTATTCTGAGACAAGGTATAATGTTTTTCTCCATAACTCGACATACCTTGAACTTATTTACTGGCAATTTCCTGTTCGACTTATGGAAATTTGATTGTAATTTTTAAATTCTACAGGAATTATTACAACTTCATTGAACTTCATTATTAAAATAATTGCTATCTTCAATTTAGTTCAAATTTTATACGCAAAAAGCTACTAAAAAGCCGTACGCAAAACATATTTGTTGCTATTTAAAATTAATTTAGCGAGGTACCAGACGTCGTATTCTTTTGTTATGATAAAACGCCGTCAGTCATCCAAATTAACTGCTAGCAATTTGTTTTAGTCCGTTGTAGTCTTGAAATCGTCCCCCAATAAAAGAGAATTTCAAAATGACAGATTTTATGAAACTGGATGTTTGGTCTGGGATGTAAGTTGGGTTATAAAATAGTCCACAACCGAAAGATGTGGGATATTGAATTATTATGAGTTAACACGACACCCTGCGCAAAGATATCACATTCCTTTTTGTAAATCGCACGATGTACTAGATTCGTGTTAATTGTGAGGCCTTGAGATTAGAATTACACCAACATAATACCTTACGTGCTCTAAAAAATTATGGGCATAATCTTTCGTGTAAAATGTTTACTTCACTCGTTCATTCATCAATGTATAGGGTTGGACAATAAAAAGTTCAGGATTTTGAGCATCATGCTTCATATATCGTCACCAATAAACTTTTTACTTACATTCGATCTCTCCTGTGTCTTTCACAGAGGTTTGATTTAGTTCTCTTGTAGGCTCTAATACATATTTCCTGCAATGCTTCTGTTTGAGCCCTGTTAGTTCCTCGCAAGTGCAAATAACATAAAGAATAGTTGCCTCCTCTTGTAATTTACATCTCCTACGTTAAAGTTTCCAGCGGCGATACCATAACTAATGAAGTTTAGTCGAGGTACAATTATTGCTAGTTGAATGCTTGCTTCAATATTGTTTTCGTTTGTGTTAAGGTACGTTTCCACTCTGTTGATGGCTTTTGGATTCAAGGATTGTATATAATATTCAATCCCACTCCTAGTGACAATGTGCCAACTCATTCTGCAAATGAGAATTACTTAAACATTATGTGAACCATTGTACCCACAATATTTTTATTATATCCTACTGCTTTTATTGCTTATAGTGGAAATCAGACATTTGCCTTATCAAATCAGAAGTGATCTTTCGTTAGGGTAAGCTATTTTGGTATTTTTTATTGTTTTGTATGCTTATAGTGTATTTTTAAAGAAAACAATACATATGGACTTGCTCGTTGTACCATGCCAAAAAAATTAGTGAATAGCATTTCAGTTTTTTTGAGTGAAAGCACTTAAATCTTGATTATATAGTTTACGTTTGTATAAAATTTGAAGGAAATTGCAGAATCTATGAATAACATTATATCGTTTAACATAAAATAACCAGAAATATTTTTTCAGGTTTATGTATATCTGCATTTTTTACGAGTTTAGAATATATGGATTTATTTATAGCTCCCTTCGAATTAATAACAATGCTTGCAGCTGGTATATTAATAAATGTAAATTCCGTAGTATTTTTTAAGTGGTTCAAGTATCTATCACCATTCTACTATACTTACGAATCTTTATCAATTATACATTGGAGCAGAATAGAAACTATAGGTAATGCAGTCGATACATGCTTATTTATTTAATCTTAAATTTATCATTTTAAAATGAACATTATTTTTTGAAACAGATGGAGCTGTTTCCTTCACACTATTCTTTCATCTCCAACTTGATCTACACATTATTATGTTCTTAATATCCTCGATTTTAGTATACCGAATTTACTATTACTACTATTACGAATAATAGAAATGTTTTTTGTAGAATGCAGAAATACCAGCACGATATGTTATTCCAATGGAATAGAAGTACTTGAGGAATTAGGATTTTATACAGAACCTCTTCACATAATATGGAATATTTTGTATATGATTATATTGTCTTGTATTATAGGCTTAATGGCTTATCTTGCAATATTTTACAAAAGAAGCAAACATTTTTCATACTAAGAATAATTTAATAGGTATCTTAATGTTATATTCGAGTAAAATTTTTGGAAAAAAGCAAGAGTCAAGATAAAAAGTCAAAACAGCAATAGAAACTACTAACTGGATGTTCATTTATAGTGTATTTTGCAGAATAAAAGTTATATCAAATAACTTATTCATTATATCCTTACTAATAAAATCCAAGTAATATAAAAGTTGAATACATTTCAGAACATCCCGTCTTTTTAGAATTACTGAAATATTTTTGTTTACATTATTTAAATAACACTCCTAAAAATTTGAACAAATATTTTTGCGAGAAGTGTAGGAAATCGTGTACTATGTAACATCCTGTATTTTGTCTAAATCTAATGGGGTATTTATATAGATGGGTATTGTATTTATACAAATAAAGAAATGGTTATTAAAATAAGTAAAATATCAATATAATATACTTAAAAGGCTTTTATTTGTCATTAAATATTTTACTAAACTGCTACTGTAACAAGTTTATTTACTGAACCATCTCCAAAGTACCTGCAGATCACAGGAATCATTGCAGACTTCAAGTGAATTTATAAGATTTGATTTCAAGAAATTTGTGTTTGAATGATACATATTATTTATATAAACATAAATAACTATATGTACAATGTTACCTGATATGTGATATATTGCTATTCTATTATTGTTATAACCATTACAGTAGTATTAATACTACTTCAATAATGTTAATTTTCTAATATAATTAAAAGTGAGGTTATAGTAATATATGAAAAGTGTTCAGAAAATATTTTAAAAAAATGGCAGGATTAGATAATTATAACCTTTATAGTGGTAATGACCAAGTTTTGTGGGACATAAATCCACTCGATGGTACAAATAATCCTTTAATAAATCCCCCACATACTGTTAAATTATCAGATGAAGGTATTAGTATACCAGTGCTTAATCAACATCTGTATATTATATTGCTATTCTAGATGCAATTATAAAAAAATATGTAGGTACAGGAGTCCAAGTAGTCAGTCTAATAGCGGAAAATTTATTATGTCATCCATTCGTTGTTTTGAGAAGACAATGTCAAGTATAAATTATTATAAATATATTAATGAGGATAATATTATTTGTAATTTAAAGGTCCACTATAATTCTAAAGGTACTCATATCATACCTATTACATTAATACCTGTGTTATGTCATCTACATCAGCATCAAGGAATAACAACTTTGTGGAAAGGTTTGGGTTCAACACTTTTAATTCGAGGAATGTCTTTGGGTGTTGAAGATTTAATTTCTAAAGTAACACCATGGCCTAAGTATTTTTCTAATAAAAAATTCATTTAGGTGCTAATTCATTATTATTACTTTCTAGAGAAATTAATTGGTACAGCTCAGTAAAACAATTTTTGCAGCACGCTCTTTTAAAATGGTAAATATATTTATACATATGTGAATTAAATATATATATTGTTTATGTTTTTGCAGTGTCAGTTTTGCAATTATCACACCATTTTATTCAGCATCCCTGGTTGAAACAGTACAAAGTGATATTGCCAGTGAGAAACCTGGGATTCTGGATGTTTTTCGGGAAGGATTTATTAGATTACTAAATTGGGGCAGTGGACAAAAAGGCAGAATGTTACCAATTTGGGCTTTGGTTCTTCCAACTGTTACTTTAGGAATAGCACGTTATTTTTTCTCACTTGTTGTTGAAGGAACATCTTCAAGATTAATGCATGTAAGATATAGACGTAAACATGAAATGACAGGAGCATTGCCTAGAAATTTACCAAATACAAGTACATTGCAAGAAATAGAATTCAATGCAAGTTTAGTTGCTATGATTGCGAGTGATATTGTTTTTTATCCATTTGAAACTATTTTACACCGTTTGCATTTACAGGTATATACATGTGGTAAATACGTATATTTACATTCAAATTACTAAATACTTTCATTTTGTAGGGAACTAGAACTATTGTAGATAATCTTGATACAGGACGATCAGTATTGCCAATATTAACCAACTATCATGGTCCAATTGATTGCTACGAAAGTTGTTTAAGAAATGAGGGAGTCTTTGGCTTATATAAAGGTTTTGGAGCATTAATACTCCAGTATGCTGCTCATATTGCTGTCATACGTATCACTCGATTTGTTTTAACAGAAATAACATTTTTGTTGCATAAACCACCTCGTGTAACAGGAAATGATTCACCTCCAGTAATTTCCAATTTAACAACTCAAGGGCAAACATACTTACTGCCATAAGTAACAATATGTAAAATAGTGTGAAAAATTTTCGATCACTACAGTCTAGTCAAATTGCATTACTTGACTAAATTCTCAAGAACGTAAAAAAAACTACTGATTAAAGTTATGTATTTGTTTTCTAAAATTGTTGTAATTTGTTTGATTATCTTGTAAGTTATGTTTCAAATAAATTTATTAGAAAATATTTCTTTTATTTGAAGTATACACTGTATATTAACATAGAATAATTGTTTACATTTCTTATTCATTTACCTATTATTAACTTACGTATATTTTTATATACTGTGTCTAGTGTATTTCGAAAAAAAAGCAATATTTAATTTCTTACGTAAATATATTAATCACCATTAGCATGTGGTTTAGCATGAATCATTTGAACCATTGTCGTCAATATAACTGATTGTAACAATTTGGACATTTTAGGATAAAGAAACTATTATATTTTAAAAAACAAAGTTAATATTAAGATTCGTGGACTGAATTTTATTTTAAAATTTTATTCATTTTTAACTTACGGATGACGTAAAATACCGCCATTTTAACATATTTCCGAATACCTATCACATTTTAAATAACTAGTGATATTTTGAAATAAAATCAATTAAAAATACTTCTATTTTTGATCATATAATGACAACTGCAAATACGTATATATATATATATATATGTGTGTATATTGAAAATATTCCATTAAGAAAATATTAATAACTCGCGAATTTGAAACCGTAATTAATAGTATTTATCGTTTTAAATTATTTTCGTAGTTACTGTGATTTTACTCATCTCCAAAACGTTTTTTGACTCAGCGTGTTATTGCTGTGACAGTTGCGGTGCTTGCGGGTAAAATAGTACATAAAAGGGTGTGAAGGAAATATTAATCTAAAATAATGTACAAAATTGAATTGTAGATTCTTTTACACATTTCAAAATTTTTTTTAAATCAGCGACGTGTCCGAAAGAAAAATGAATTTTATACGTACTTCTAAAAGTCCTAAGATAACCCCAATTAGTGAAGACTATGAGATAACAAATACTGTGCTTGGTTTAGGAATTAATGGGAAAGTAGTCGAATGTTTTTCAAAAAAATCAAGGAAAAATTTGCTTTAAAAGTAATTAAAACAAATCAAAATACCTTTTATATTAGGTAAGACATGTTTTATCAATTTCAGGTCCTGCATTACTGTGATAAAGCCAAACGCGAAGTTGACTTGCATTGGAGAGTTAGTGGATGTAGACATATAGTTAATATAATAGATGTGTATGAGAATGTATTTAGTGGAAATCGTTGTTTACTAGTTGTAATGGAATGGTAAATATATAATTTCAGTCACATGTATGGGTAATTTTACAGTTTTTTTCATAGCATGGAAGGTGGTGAGTTGTTCCAAAGAATACAAGATCGTCAAGATGGTGCATTTACCGAAAGAGGTATATATTGTTTAAAGTAAATGATTCTCAAGGTAGACTAATTTGTAATTGTAGAAGCTGCACAAATAATGCATGAAATATGTATTGCTGTTAAATACCTTCATGATAATAATATTGCACACCGTGACCTGAAACCAGAAAATTTACTATACACACGGAAAGGAATTGAAGGCATATTAAAATTGACAGACTTTGGATTTGCTAAATTTACAAGTTCTGATACATTAAAAACTCCTTGCTATACGCCTTATTATGTTGGTATGTTAAGAAAAATTATATACAAATATATGGAATATATGTGTAAATTAATAACACTATTATTTATAGCCCCAGAAGTGTTAGCATCTGAAAAATATGATAAAAGTTGCGATATATGGTCACTGGGAGTTATTATGTACATATTGTAAGATTCCCTAAAATCGATTTTAGTTTTGCATAAATAAAAGATATGTTTTATAGGTTGTGTGGCTTTCCTCCATTTTATAGTAATCATGGATTAGCTATTTCACCTGGTATGAAAAAACGTATAAGAATGGGCCAGTATACTTTTCCTGATCCAGAATGGCAAAATGTTAGTCAAAAAGCAAAGGATCTAATTAGTGGAATGCTAAATATAGATCCTGTAAAGAGGTTTACCATAGAGCAAGTGATGCAAAACAAGTGGATAGCTGTAAGTTAATCAGTCTATTTTTTATACATTTTGAATTCCTGGTTGCAATTTGTATTTTGCAGCAATACATGGCTGTTCCACAGACACCTCTGCACACGAATAAGATGTTACGTGAAGGCGAAGATATATGGCCCGATGTTCAAGAAGAATTAAATCGGTCACTAGCTACAATGAGAGTCGACTATGACCAGGTGCACATTAAAAATCTTGACAGTTCAAACAATCCATTATTGAATAAAAGACGTAAACGTGTTACTCATCCCATGTCACCTAAAGAAAGTTAATTTTTATATTTTCTTTTTTTAAATGTTAATTTTATTATTGTCTTAGATCTAATTTAAAACAACATACTATAAGTAAATTTTAAATAATCAGAAAAACAGTATTCCAATTTTCTGGAAGTAGTTGTATTTTTGCAATAGTGCCTTCATCCTAGTATCTATTTTAATGAAAATTTTATCTTCTATCCATTTATAGATGTATATGTTATATTCATGTAAATTTTTAATTTTTTATTTAGTAGAACAGGCTTTACAATATTAGAACAGAGATGAAAATATTGAGGTTAATTACCACTATACTAATGAAAAAGTTCTTCAAGCTTTTACATTGACTTTAATGCTTCTTCAGTGCATAATCTGCATGACGTTAGAAGGGAAATATAAAATTATATATATTTTAACAAACAAAGGTGCTTAAAAATAACTAGAAAATAGTAAAAGCAATAGTTGTGGAGTTCAATTACGTTTTCCTAATTCTTATTGATTTTTTTTTAAATCAATATTTGTAATTTGATATATTATTAGGTTGTTCCAACACCCTCGATTTGGAGCCAATAAATTCAGTAATGGCTGACTTCGTGATTGGCAAAACGTTTATTCTTTAACAACGAATCCAAATGTTTAAGTGATAGTAGTAAACAAGTCTGGTGAATATGGTGAATGAGAAAAAGCCTCAAATTTCAACTCTTTCAGTATTTTTAGTGCGACTTGTGTTATCATGGAAGAATGACACATATTCGATTCATCAATGCTGATGACAACAATTTCCGATGCATAATATCTATTTGTTAACAGTAATACTGTGCATTAATTGTTTGATCTATTCGCAGGCAGCTGTAATGGCATGTTTAGGCTTTCTATACAGCCCAAAATGGAATAAATTTTTACCGAATACTCAATCATGTGCAAATCTGTAAGTGATCCAATTTCTTAATTTCTGTTAACTCGGTGAAACCCACATGTCAAGTTTTCTTCACCTTTCCGAGCGCCACAAGATGTCTCGAAACCGTTTCTATCCTTACTGCGAGATCAACAGCAAGTTTTCTAACAGTTACTGTAGAATTAGGTACCAGGAAATAACTGTATCAGTACCAGATGCAGCATTAATGTTTCGTGTTGCTTGTGTAGCAGAATGCCCCAAGTTTATATTTATACAGAAAAATGATGTATGACAGCCTTACTTAACTTAATATTTATTTTATAGAAAGTCAGTTAATACTAAAAAGTTAGTTTCATGTGGAACAACCTGGTAAAAGTATCTCGAAATGAATCATAATGAATGTGAAAGCTTGAATAACAGGTGTTTTCTCCCAATATTTTGATCTCCTCCCTTTGCTATTTTAATAGAAGAAAGATATTGATGTCAAGGTTTGTAAAGTACATAGTCTATTTTATATGAAATGTTGACTTCATTGTCAATTTAGGAATATATTTGAAGTTTTGTAAAAATTATAAGAACGGCGTAGTGTTATAATGTGTTTAATGTCTTAAATTTTATTAGAATATTTAAATATCCTCATTACAGCAATTGCAACTTGTAATGGAACTTACATAATTGCCAGAAGGTAATAAAAGACGTTCTCCATTTCTCTCTCTCTTTTCTAAGATCTTGTAAGATATATTAACTTAAGTCGAATGATTCAGTGATAAGCTATATTAGTCCTATCAATAAATCGTACCTATGGTGCTAATAGATATTTGCCTTGTGTATATGTCAATCTTATTGTAACAATCCATCATAACAAATGTGGATGTCAACCTAAATTTCATCCATATATGTCTCGGAATCTGTTGAATACAGAATCACCTTTTTAATATTGGTATTTCTCCATTTTTCTCCTCGTTTTTATAACCAAATATAAAGTACGTGAAAGCACAGATGCCCAGCTATTTGATTGTAAAATTATGAAAATATAAGCTAAAAACTTAAAAATCGATACAGCAGTTCAAGCTTTAACCAAGATTGTGTGGCTGTTAATTATAAAATTTTCTACATGTGCCAAACGGTGTTACACGTCCTTCGTATGTTCACTAACGAAAATAAATGACAATAAAAAACGTAGACAATCAAATATATTAGTTGATAATTAAGTTATAGTCATTCATGTATTCATACCATTTTTCTATATGATTAACGTCCAATGTTGTGGACAGAATTTGTAATTTTATTGTGTCTTTACCAACCCAAAATATGTCTTTTTCGAATTCTATTTTGAAAGCATAGGACACAATTGTTTCCAGCTTTGTACTTTCAAACCAATTAGGCATATCCAATCAGAGCCAACTTATCACAATTCTCATTACTCCGTATTTCCGATACGACTTAGTCATATCTGGATCTAAGTCAAAGTTTATAAACTCGTATACAGATTTATTGTCGAAGCAAGAAATTTATCGCCACACCAATGCTGAAGTGTGGATATCTACAGAATGCAAAGACGAGAGCTGCATAGTTGTGTATGCTCGCCAGGAGTGAACCATTGTTTTGCGACAATTGATACAAGCGAATGCAAGCTATGGAATCGATCTGCCCGCTCCTGTCTGGTAGACACGATTATTCTACTCTAACGAGTACCTCTAAGTGTCCACATTGGTGGAATGTATAACCATCTTTGCCTTGTTCCCACTTTAAATTTCCTATTTTAAGAATTAATCGGTATATTGAAGTGAAAAAGTAATTCCTGCCTATATTTTCCAATAGCAAATGTACATAAATTGTAAACGATAAAAAAAACATCACATATTTTAAATTTATAATTAAGTTGGAAGAATTTGAAGTTTTACATCAGGGAAGAATGTTTTCACACACCCCGTGAATGTTGAATATCATCAAATGTGAATATCCGACTATGATAAAACAACAAAAAACTCCTAATAACAATATGAAAGCTATTATCATCTATAATTACAAAAGAATTTGCTAAATATTTTGACATGGAATGCGACAAAAAAATTTTCGAGCACAAATTTTATACTTCTCTGTAAGCCATAAATTTAGAAAAAATTCTTTAAATCCTATTTGTTGTATTTGTGAAAAATAAGCATTTGATACTTTTACAAAGTTTGGTTGTAAAAATAAATACATGTCTAGTAATGGGTGCGAGTTAATATTACACAAAGAAAAAAGCCCAAATAGCCAAATTTATCAAAAAACCGTATTCTGCAGTGCAGATTGAAAAAAAATGTTGAAGATATCCTGAACTAGGCGTCCAAAGATTCTCATGAACGTGATCAGAAAACTGTTAACAAGTATAGTGAGTTAAAATTTATGAATAAGTGTGCACTGACTATAGCCGTACACATGGAATTTTTATCCTGGAAAGAAAGTACATTCAGAAAACATAAAGAGAATTTAAAGAAAAGCCTGATATAACAGAAGAGTACCACGTAAAACTTTGATTAGCAACGGTAATACTTATCTATATGCTCTGTGCTTTACAATAGATAACAATTAACGATGCTTAATAAAGGTCTTTTACGTAATACTCTTTCGTTATAACCAGTTTTTCTTGAAATTCTCTACGTTTTCTTAATGTGTACTATCTTTCCAGTATCAATTCCATCTGTACGACTATCCCCAGTACACATATCTACGAATGTTGTTAACTCAATGTACGTGTAACAGTTCTCAAATCGCGCTCATTTAGAATCTTTAGATCCCTATTTCTTGGTACAATTTCAAAGTTCTGAATATTATAAATATTTTTTTTTCTATTTGCACTGTAGAACACGCTCTTTCGGAAAACTTGGCCGTTTAGCCTAATGGTTTTTTTTTTCTTTGTGTAGTGTTGCTAGCTCGCGCATATTACCAGACTTGTGTTTACTTTTACAGCTCATCTTTGTAAAAGCATCAAATGCTTATTTTTTCGAAAATGTGTAATACTATTAAGGGGATTTACCGAATTATTTATAAATTTATAGCTTACAATGAGAAATATGAAGTGTACGAACTTTTGGGACATTCGATGTTAGAATATTTAGCAAATTCTTTTGCAGTTGCAAATATAGTTTTCACATTCTTATTAGAGTTTTTTAACGTTGTTAAATGAAAGTAAATATGTTTTATCATAGCTGGATGTTCACATTCGATGATATTCAACGTTCACGAAAACTTTCGTGATCGACAACAGGTATTGACTAATAGAAACACTTCGATGAATGCAAATGCATTATGTAATATTCAATACAAATTATTTGAAATTTGTGTTTCCATAAAATGCATTTGGTGTTACTATTACTCCGCAAGGACCCAGTTTATAATTTTGAAACTGTCTTTGTCATTATAGCTATCCTCTTTTTAATTTTCATTTTATATTATACGTTTTGACCAGAGTATTTGTTGGAAGCATAACGTTTTTCTCTTATACTTCTATAAAACATTTTACTTCAAAGCAAATTCGTATACGTACCTAGCCCTATTTTACCTATTACTGTATGTTTTTGAAAGTTCGTGTCTTTACCCAAATTTTAAAGTATTTGTAAGATTTTTATCAACTTTCTTCCAAGTGTGTGTTTTAAAAATATTAAATACATTATTTCACTGCATTCAAATAATGTGTGAAATTTCACAAAGTACAAAAGAAAATAATCTTTACTATCCTTGTACTTAAAGGGAAAAGTATTGTTAACTACATATTTTACTGTTTATTTATTATAAAATATGTATTTTTATTATTTTTTAATTAAAATTAAACCTATTAGCTATTTAGTAATCAGGTTGTGCTATGGTAGTTAAAGTAAAAAAAAAAACATTTATTCGAACTTTTATGTGTTTTTAAAAATTATGTATGTATTAATTGGCTGTAATATATATTTTTATTTTCTATCTATATTTTTTTCGGAAAATTTGGAATGTTTTTTGTACCTACTTATTATACACACTGTATACTTAAAGACAAATTATTATATTTGTGCAATTCAAGAACAAATATCATAAAGTACAATAATTAATGTGTATAGTTAAAAAAAGTTAAGTGACATTCATTAATATAATGGTTGCATTTTAAAATCATTGACTGATGAATTGAAATTTGGTAATAATTGACCTTATTATCTTAATATGTAATACTGTTTCAAATATTGTATGTTATAGTTGATAATATAAAAATGAAATCAAAATGAACTTAGTTGTTTTATGTATTTTAATTCTGTGTAAATTCTACATATTTACATATGTTATAGGCACCCGAATAAAACTGAGTTCATAAACAGGGTAGTAGTTTCGAGATGAGGGTTGTCGAGAAAGTAGGTGTAACTGTTAATAACAGTATTTAAAGAAGAAATTCCTAGAATAGGTATATTAGGTGGGTATGTAAGATAAAATGTCGGATCTTTACATAGTATATGATACGCGCAAAAGAAAAGATCGTTGGTCGACTACAAAAATTATTTTAGAGCGCAATTTGTCTTGTGTGAGTTTGTGTGTATACTTATACATAAACAATATGCCAAAAAAATTATCTGCGGCTTTACGAGGCCAGATAATTTTATTACATTAAAGTATTCGTGGTGTGCAGTGCAAAACACGATTAACCGTTACCAAATGACTGGCGAGTATCATAATTTATCCAAAAGCGGCAGAAACATTAATAAAATAAGATTAAACACTAAGAAAAGGTACTCTGCCACCATAATATATGGCAGGAATCATATTAGGTAATATCCCCGCAATATTAAATGAATAACCCTCGTATGTTAATCCTCTCGCAATCAGTTTTATGATGCGTTCATAATGTAAATTTTAAACTCCTAATACGTTTTGAAACAAGAATTTATTTGCAATATGTATATTGTATATTAAGCGGTTATTAAATAAAAATATTAATTTTTTAAAAACAATGAATTCCAGCATCTGTTAGCATTTATTTCAATTGTGTACGTGTATATTTGAATTTATAAGTGAGAGTCCCCAATATTTAAAAGAACTCATTGCAATGCCATCTCGCGGAAATCAAGAACACGTGACGAAATTGATTTCAAAATTCAACATTGTTGTGAAGAAGTATCTTAATTTCTCATTAAAGTTAAATATTACGGACTAGTTGTATTTCATTGGGAACTTTGGATTTAAAATTACGAAAATGTATGCATACTTTTGGCTCTTACTTTATAATTGGCACATTTGCAGAATAATTAAACTAAAATGTGCTTGTTTTTATATTTACATATGCTTTGCTCCATCGACTACAATTTCTTTTTACATCAGTCTTTTGCAAACTTAAATTACTTAAAAATAGTATTAAGATATGAAATGCTTTCTTTTACTCCCATACTTCAATATTTTGTAGAAGCCATTGCACATTTTTCGAAATGATAAAATTCACAAAACCTTTTAATTACAACTGGCTTCGTTTCTTAGACTGATTGAAGTGGAAGCTTGAACATATGTTTCGGTAGAACGATGGTATTAGCAGTCCGTGATATTTTCCACAATATACCCTTATACAATTTTTATGATTTGTATCGTTAGAAATAACTAACTTATTAAAAAAACAAAAGAGTACCTGATAGAAGAGATGATTTAGTCAATTCCAATATGTTTCACTTACTATTTGCTCTCGAAGGTCAACCAAGGTACTATTACAAACTGACATCCAATTTACAGATAAGTAGTCCAGGAAAATTATGAATAACAAAATTAAAGATATGAGAAACATTTAGAGAAAGTGTTTATATATTAAATAATTAAGGACATTGTAATTTAAATCATTAATTAATTGGTATTGATATTTAACAATTCAATCATACAACTATATGCATGTATATTCAAATAAAGTTAAACTTACCACGTCATATTTGTAAAAGTTTCCATTGACTATTTTTCGAAATATTTCAATAGGAAATTCAATGTTTTAATTATTTAAAATCCATTCTCAAAAGTTGTAGTTTTATTACAAGAATGTTGTGCACAGAGCACCATCGTGTGGACGTCAAGAACTTATTGAAAAATTTCCTTTCATGTGTATACGTACCGTGATTAAATTTAATAAATATGAACGGGATATACAAAATAATTCAAACTTTGGAAGGGTTTAACCAATCAAATTACAAAAAAAAATCGAACAGACGTAAAAATTTAATTACAGACTTTATTTTCAGAACATCTCTATCAAATGCTATAAAAAATTTAAAATCAACGTGCTCTAATATTAAATTTCCATTTTTTGAAGAATTTTACGTGATATTACTGTGGTATAAAATTTTATCTTATTTGAATATAGTTTTTATATTACATTAATACAACGTAAATAACCAATCCTTGCTGAATATGGTAAATAAAAAAAGTCAACGTTTTATAAAAATTTATTTATTTTATTAAGAAAATTTACAAATAACAAAAAAAATAATAATTTATGGTAGGACACGTAAAGCATAAAAATCCTTTAAAGATGCAGTAATATTAAAATATGATATTAATGAAATTATATAAATAATTAGAACTAGAGGTAATGACAACAGAATGACTTGAGTATGTTGAAGAAACCGTAATGAACTGAATCCCAAAAATGTTATGTAAATATAGTAACAGGCAGCAATCAGCCAGAATGTATTTCCTAAAACTAAAAACCTTGATTGGTCATCATCTATTACACCTGTAACATGTAATACACATTATTAATTATGTATTATAAAGTTATTTATGTAGATACCATTATATAAAAACAATAAACAAAAATGTAATATCGTCAGTGGGGGCAAAAATGCATTTAAGTGTACATCAAAACAATAAGCCCATTCGACATCTTGATCTGTACTTTGGCGAAAATATTTATTAGAAATATACCTAAAATAAGATATGTTTAGTTAGGGTATTTTAATATTTTATTACTAACCAAAATATGGTAGCTATTATTAAGCCAGCACCAATACAGTCCACGAATACTACATATAATAAAAATATTATGAATTCAAAGATACTTAAATGCAACACGAGTGCAAATCCAATCGAAGTAACTAAAATTAAAAGATTATTATATCGAATTTTAAAAAAAATTAACTTACAAAACAGCCAAAATGAAAATAATACTAAAAATGCCGGATCATCTCGAGCAAACTGGGATTTTGTTTCTATAAAACACATATGAATTAATGTAAATGTACGCTATAAAAACATTAGTAACCTTACGTTTTCTATATTGAAAATTTCTATAGACTTTTTGAGGTGCTATAAACAAATATAACATTTGCCATAGAGCAAATTCAAAATCCATTTGATCGAACTTAAACATTCGCCTCAAATATTTATAACGCTTGGTTGCCGCAGACATACAATCCTTTGAATGATGAGCTGGGAGAGGTAAAGGAGATGAACTTTTTACATAAGCCATTTTTGGAAATTTGCTACAGAACCTAGAAAAAAAAGGCAATGTGGCTATTAAAGTCACCTAAGATATATACATCCTACTTTATAGATTAATGTTGATATGGAACACAAGTAAATATACGTAATAGTTCATATTTTATGACGAATAAACCTATTTTTTGCTTTTTTATAGGTTAAGGTTTAAAGGTAGAATATTTGTTAATAGGACGTGATTATACATTCTAGTCTTTAAAGTGTCCTATAACTATTATTTTATAATGAATCTAAATAGCACTGTACTTAATTATTTATTATACTTTTGATAATATATAAATTATCACAATAACATACAAACAATTACAAATTAAAAGTCATAGAATACTAAGAATCATCACAACATGAATGTTTTATGTGATAATCATCCATACAATTGTATGTACGTTGACATCACTGAGTAAGATCGAAAAATCAATATTCAAAATTGTAATTTTATATTATATTATTTTACATAACTGTTTTTAAATAAAGAATTTACCACGATTATATTTATTTCATGCAGTGCATGACGAGAAAATCCAATTTTAACTTAGTAAGTAGGGATTTTAATGTGGTACATGTTTAAGCAGTATGAATAGAACTACAGCATCAGTAAAACCGGTATGGTTTTCTTGGTACAAGTAAATATTTCTGTTGTATAAGCATTTTTATTTATTAGAGAAATAATGTGCTAATACATTTTTTAAGTGTTTAAATAGGTAATAAGATACATCAAATTATATCTTATGTGTTTACTTTCATTTTACCGCAGATAATTTTTATATTTGAGTCATTCGAAGTCGATCTAAAGTGGCGTGCGAACAAGAGTACTGATGTGGGCATAATATACTATTACAGTAATTTTAAAAAATGATTGCTTATGGACCTAAAAAGAATGGCAGTCCCAACACGAAGTATTTTGAGTCAACAGAAACTTTGAACGCACTTGAAACAGTAAAACAATGGTTACAAAAGACAGCAAAGAAGGTATGAATTGTATTTTTTTTTAGATAAAGACGCTTTAGTACTGGTCGGTATGTATGATCAAAAAATAAATACAAATTTAGCATTACGAATATTCATTATAAAAAGAAATTTTCAACATTATTGGAAGATTGTTTACATAAAATATTTAAGATCGGTTTGGTAAATATAAATAGAAGATGTGTGCATACAACTGTTTTTTTTTTTCTTATTTAATATGCATGTTTTTGGTTGTTTTGTTATGAAAGTACATTTTTTATTTATATTTCCGTTTTATAATTGTAGGATTTTCTGAAGATAATTTCGTAGAATAGAGTGAATTAGTTTTAGTTATATAAATTAGTGTTTTTTTATTATATTTTAGTACATACAATCAGATCCTCCCACAAACAAAAGCTTATCATCATTAATTATTCAATTATTACAATTTCAAGAAGACAGCCTTGGAAAAAATATACAAAAGCCACCAATGACTAGAATACCTGTTCGATTTTTCATGGATTTTAAATCAAATGGTGCATTATGTCACATGTTGGCAACAGCATACAAATTCAAATCAGAGCAGGGGTGGCGACGATTTGACATGCAACAAATGGGAAAAGTAGGTTGAAAGACAAGACATAAAAGAGAGGATTAATATATTATAAAAAATGTATTTTTAGAACGTAGCCCGTCTAGACAGAGTTGTGGAAATGTTTCAAGCCATGGAAAGAACACTGATTCAAAATAAATTATATACATTACCAATAATTTATGTAAAATCAGAAGTAGATAGAAACTTGTCAGTAAAGTTAAAAGAGATTATTCGAAAAAGAAATGGTCAAGTTGTAGACAGTGAAGAATTAGCAACACATGTTTTATACCCACACTGTGATCCTCTCGAAGAAGAATATGCTCGACCATGGCTGCGACGTGAAAAAATGATTATGATGCATTGGTATTATTTCCCAGATTCATATGATACCTATGTTAATGTTGAGGGGGCTCTTGAGAATCTTCAAGTCGAAGCCAGTTCACCACATACAGGCCCCTGGAGAGTGTCATCGACATGGTTATTAGATTCAGAACAGTATAATGAATGGATGACAGAAGAGGATTATGAAGTTGATGATGTAGGACATAAAAAGGTCCATAGAATGAGAATGTCTGTAGAAGATTTAATGAATCCATCTGGCGATCTTGATCGAAAGTGAGTTTTATGTTTTATAACACTAGAAGGATGAGAAATCTAACATCGTAATAATTCCAAAAAAAGAATTATACTGTAGAAAAACTCTCTAATTAAGTTTATTTTAATATTGCATCTTATTTTTTGCATTTGTCTTGCCTTAAAAATATATTTGCTTGTTCTATAATTTTATTGATATTGAAAGGACTTGGTTGTTTAGAAACATTTTAGAAAATTACCATTTTGTTAGTAGGTTTCTTTCATTAATAACTATTATAATATATATATATATAAAAACGAATGCAATAGATTTGTTTTCACTATACTCATTTTCAAAATAAAGTTTTCAGTCTCGGAAAAGGTGAATCACGTCTCAGCTACATTTCGTCTACAACATATAAGTAGAATGAAAACTTTTTTTGATTCAAATTACACATAATTTTGTTAATTATAAAGTATTTATACATCTAGTTTGCTTATACTAACTTGAATGAAACTTATATTAGATTTGAAAAATAATAGTAATGTTTCTTGCATTTCCAAAATCATTTAATCCTTCTAGTGATATGGACATTTCGTAAGTGTTCTTTTAATTATCATTTTTTAGTGTTTTAATTGGTTCTGTATAATTTTTATGTATATTTATGTATTTTTATAGTTATTTGTGAGCTTGTCGAATGTACTTGATCTGCGTTTTGGCTGTGCTTTAGTAGTTTAGATAATGTGTAGCTAGTAGGTTATATGTTTTGTTTCTGTTTGTTGTAGAAATATATTTATCAGACTTGATCAATTTTATTGTATGAATAGATAAAAAATGAAAGTCTTAATTCATTGAAATAATACAACTAAATTTCGTATTTATTTTTAATAGAATGTTGAGTTATTATGAAGAATAAATATAGTGAATATAATCTACCTAACTGATGTGCTAAAAATCTATTACATTTCCAGATTTTTCAATGTTTTACAGTACATTTTGCAAATGAAGGAATGTCGAAAGAATAGATACTACAGTAGAATTGAGTATAAGGAATATCTTACACTCAATGAGCTTGTGTTTCGTGTCATACTGAACGTCTACCCTACATATTTAAAATACGCTAGAAGATCAAAATCAGTTTAACATAATAGGTTGGGTAGTTTATTATTCTGCAATAAATCTAATAATCTTGCTATAAAATATATTATGAGTAATGAGTATTTTATACAGGAAAAAGAACAAACGAAAACGTTCTCCAACGCCACCATTGAAAAATACTGGTAAACGGAAGAGTGGGAGAAGTCCAGCCGTTTGCAAAAAGACTAGACCGGAAGATGCCGAAACTGAGGACTTAACAAAAGATATGGAGGAACCAATTGCAGAACCCAACATTACTGAGGTAAGTCCGGTACCACCTGCGCCCCCTGGACAACCTACCAAAAAGGATCACGAATTGCAACCCTTAAAAGGCGGCTCCATAACGGATCTGGATGAAACAGAGGAACGTGGTGAAGATTCACAGACTGGAAAGAATAGTGACAGTAATCCGCAAGATGATGGTCAAGAAGATAATGTTACTGAACAAACTCATCACATCATTGTACCTTCGTATTCATCATGGTTTGATTACAATTCCATACACGAAATTGAGAAACGCGCCCTCCCCGAATTTTTCAACGGCCGTAATAAATCTAAAACGCCGGAAATATATCTGGCTTATAGAAACTTTATGGTAGATACATATCGTTTGAATCCCACCGAATACATAACGAGCACGGCTTGCCGTAGAAATTTGGCTGGTGATGTTTGTGCTATAATGCGCGTACACGCGTTTCTAGAACAATGGGGTCTTATTAATTATCAAGTCGATACAGATTCTAGGCCAACTCCAATTGGTCCGCCGCCCACTTCTCATTTTCATATTCTTTGTGACACGCCATCTGGTTTACAACCTGTTAATCCACCCAAGACATCTCAGCCAAGTGCGGCCAAAACTTTATTAGATTTAGACCGTCCGCAAGATACGAAGAAACCCGAAGGTCCCGAACCAATATCTGGATTTGGCTTAAAATTAGACCAATACGTGAAGAAGCCGGCTGCTTTACGTAATAAGAGTGCTGCATCGTTAGCCAGAGATTGGACTGAGCAAGAGACCTTACTTCTATTAGAGGGCTTAGAAATGTACAAAGATGATTGGAATAAAGTGTGCGAACATGTAGGTTCCCGTACTCAAGACGAATGCATACTACACTTTCTACGTTTACCAATCGAAGATCCATATCTTGAAGATCCTGAAGCTGGCGGAGCATTGGGTCCTTTGGCATATCAACCAATACCATTTAGTAAAGCTGGAAATCCTATAATGTCCACGGTCGCTTTTCTAGCTTCCATTGTTGACCCTAGAGTAGCTGCAGCAGCTGCCAAATCAGCCATGAATGAATTTGCCAGTATAAAGGATGAAGTACCAACGGCTATAATGGATGCACACCTTAAGAATGTTGAAGCTTCATCTGCAGATGGTAAATATGATCCGTCTGCCGGACTCGCTCTAAGTGGAATAGCCGGAACTATTCCAGAAAAAGAAGACGAAGATAAAGTCAAAAAAGAAGTCGATAAAGATGACGATAAGTCCCACGATTCCTCGGATTCGAAAAAGAATGGTATCGAAGGCGGAGATGATAAGTCGATTGATAAAACTGTCATGAAAACAGAGCCAATGGATACAGATAAGGATGAGAAGATGGACACGTCTGAAATTAAAACAGATAAAGTAATTAGGGATAGTGAGATGCAAAGCGCCGCCGCTGCTGCATTGGCAGCAGCTGCAGTCAAAGCTAAACACTTAGCGGCCGTTGAAGAAAGAAAAATTAAGTCTTTAGTTGCTTTACTAGTCGAAACTCAAATGAAAAAATTAGAAATCAAATTGAGACATTTCGAAGAATTAGAAACGACGATGGAGAGGGAACGTGAAGGATTAGAATATCAAAGACAACAGCTTATTACAGAAAGGCAACAATTCCATTTAGAACAATTGAAAGCTGCGGAATTTCGAGCACGTCAACAAGCGCACCAAAGGTTACAAGCCGAACAAGGACAATGGGCGCAACAACAATCTCTAATGCCACATTCAGCGCCTTCTACAGAAAGTGGACCTAGTACAACTCCAACGCCTCCTTCACCACAAGCAGCCGCCGTGGCGTCACCAGCGCCTCCGCACCACATTTAATTGCAAAATTAATTTGACTCATAGTTACTATAATGCAAGGGACATTGGGTATTGATGTTTGGTGAATTATTCAAAAGAGTATTTTATAAATTTATAAAATTCGTCTATATGAGAATGAATTTATATTATGAATGTTTGTCAAGTAATAGTTGGATATTATCAATGTGTGTATTGTGTTTTTTTAAAACTTCGAATATTAAAATGAAATCGGATGTAGGTAAATATTAACTTCAAAATTTCAATAAACATTTTTTAATTATTATTAAATTGTAGTGACGACGCGATAATCAGTACTTCTGATAAACACACCAGCTCCTGTGGAGGAAGGCAAGTAATGTACGGAGTAAATAAGATTTGTGTGTAGCTTGTGTAAAAATGTAATGATCATGAAAGAAATTTTGAGGTTAAAAATATGTATTATCGAAAAAGGAAAAATATTGATTTTTCTAAAGTTTAGTTTATAGTTAGGTAATAATTTCATAATGAATATTAATTAAAAATTATTGATCAATAATTTATACTATACTATTGACATTCTACTTTTGTTTGGTTAGGCAGTAACATTAAAATTGTATTTATATATAGATAGACTTTTACATATATTTATATCGAGGTTTAATTTTAATTCATATCATATATAAATTGTTTTTCGATTTTGTTCATTAATTTTGTTTTTGACAATTCATAATGAATGTATGTACAACCAAACTATTTATTATTGTTTACTTAAAATTAATTTAACATTATTTTTGCAATGAAGTGGTTTAAATCGATTCTTATTTTAAGTGGACGTACAGTGGTTAACGTTAGAATAGGGACAGCTCAATAGGAAACAGTGTTCTAAGTTTATTCATTTGTCATTTCACTAACTCCATTTATATACACTAAAATAAAACTTAAATACAATTATAGGTTTTTCCAGAGAAGCATTTTTTTATTCTTTTTACAAAGTGGGTGCTGTTTGCGTCCATACTATTTGTACAAATCAAATAATTACGCTAAACAGAACCGGCTTTAAAATTATATTCACTTTTTCAGACAAAAATTAAAATAAAATTATTTTTTAAAAATAAAAACAATTAAAAGTAACGTTAATATAATACTTAATGATTCTATTCTTATTTCGATGCAATTATTTACTTAATTGCAGAACCTACGGCAGGTCGGTGTCGAAATTTGTTTTTTTTATGCATCCCATAGTTCAAAAACCGTGGTAAACTTTTCATTTAGAATTCAAGTTTATATTCGTACAAATAAAAATATTTTAAATAAGAAAGAGCAAACTAATACAATACAATAAATATATATCTACAGTAATGTGTCAAATCGATCTTAATTAAATTCATATTTCAACAGCCGAAGACCTACCAACCCATAAAAATTACAGTGCGAGACAAATGTTGAGGAACGCTGTACTAGGTAATTTAAAGACACGAAATTATTTTTACTGTAAATGCTGTTTGCTTTGTTCATACCAAAATATGAAAAATCAGTTTATTTGGATATATTCTTTTTTTACATGAAATCATTATTCTTTTCTTAATTCAATAATAAACAGTTTTTCTAACATCACAACAGTATTTTACATATCATGTGAATTGTTTTGATATACCAATAACTTCGATTTAATCTGAGCGCACCAAAAATCTCCTCTTTCAAGGTATTTAGCTATAGTTAATAATTAAATTTTTGGACATATTTATACATCT
>JAVIWB010005878.1:0-86211 GCA_031893035.1 Dermolepida albohirtum | reverse complement strand
GTTCGAGAATCGGCTGAGTCCCTCTACTGACTTTCTGTATCAAAATATTATACTTTAAATTCCATTAGTTGTTAGATTTTCTTCTACTTATGACAATGACATACTTTTATTATTTTCATGAATTGATTCTATTCATGTACTTTTTTTGGATTCATGGGTTCCATGTGTTCATAAGTGTACATTATATTAATTCTACAATTAAAAATATTTACAACAAATTCCTGAGTTATGTGGTATGTATTGAATTAAAGAATTTTCAAATAACACGTGGGGCAATATGTATCACCCTAATGGAAAGTGCTGCCATTTTTGCAAATGGCATAATATGTCAGTTTGATTTTGACATTACATAGAGACCTGCGAAGTTTATAGTAAATAACAATGAATCGACATACACCTCAATAACGCGCGATGATTGTGACAATGATTCGTGGCGGGCAATAATTCGTTAGTCGTATTAATGCAACGTGAATTTCGAAGCACTGGAAGACCTCGAACCGGCCGTTAGGCTGAAAACCGAAACTTTCACAAGAAAATGTGCTCAACAATTACACATTTCGTGACGTTTGCTGCGCCACATTTTAACACCGGACATAAAAATGTTCCCATACAAAATTCAGGCGGTACAACGGCTGTTACCAAACGACTGTAGTGGCGTTTAAAATATAGCCTAAGGATTTGAATCTTAACGACGAAGTGGATGATTTTCCATTAAAATTGATCATGTGCGTTGAGGTTCATTTTTATCTAAGCAGCCACATCAATAAGCAAAATTCTCGATTCGGGGGGCTGAAAATTCACACATAATTTATGAAGTCATTACACCCTCTCAGAATTATCGTATGATGGGCACTTATGTCGGAAAGGGTGATTGGACCTTATTGTTTCGAAGGAGCCGACGGTAACGTTATTACGATGAACAGTGGCCGCTATAGAGCAACGCTGATTGAATTTTTCTTACCGGAACCAAAACATTAATCCGTCTGTCTTAAACTTCTAATTGCTGCTGATGGTATGTAGTAGTGGTGGAGGGTTGGTGCTTACATGGCTTTGCATTGACATACTGACAGTTTTATTTTGACATATTATTACATTGATATACTGACAACTTCTTTTCTTTTATGCTGACGATTTCTTTACTTTGACATACTGACTCATTATTCTTCGAAAGATATTATATATTTTGAATTATTCACATATTACAATATGTTTAAATATTTTTATTTTTTGATGGGAATATTCGCAGTACTTTCAGTTCATCTATCATACTTCTACCATAGTTCCATAATCATAGTTCACCCCTATCAATTATCCGTCAGTCAGAAATGGCGTTGACTTGCTTGCTGCATCCGATCAGAAGTGGCTATTGGATGATGTGTAATTTGAATTTTTTGTAGAATAAAGCAGTAACAAAGAGGAACTTCGACTAACAATTGAAGGAACTGACGCTGGAATAAGTAACGTCTCAGTGGTCGTCGCGCTTGATACTGTAGACGCATATTTACTAACCCCCGTTGCAGAACCGTTAACACTTGCTACAGAGCCGTCTCAACGATCGTCATCTCCGTCACCACCTCCGGACACACCACTTCAACCGCTTGAAATAACGCCGATTCTTCCACCAGCGCCGGTCAAGGACGGCATAGAGAAAGTGCGGGAGATACTGAGGTGAAGGGTGGCTAGGGAGGCGAAGGTATTATTAAAAAAATACATTTACTAATAAAAATGAAAAATAAAATATCTTTATAAAAAAAATTAAATTTAACAAATACACTTCTTCCTGTAGAATCCTTAATATAGTTGATACATATTTTAACGACGGTGAATATTATTTAGTATACGATGTGAAGCTGATACTATATATTGTGAAGTTGAAAAGTATGCAATTGGAAATACAATCACTATCATTACCTCTATATAACTACGATTCTGTATTTGATGCAAATGTTCTACACGATACAGTACTCTTTCTGGTGGTACGTGTAAAAGAGTAGTAATCGTAGGGACTTCGGGATGTGGAAAAACAAATGCCCTTATTGCTTATGCTACATCAGTAAAAGTATGGTGTTTGTATTGGTGCTTGTTGCAAACTACTCCTGAAACAGATTACTGTGAATATATAAAGACAAATGATATGCTACCTCCTGATCAAGTTTTTGATTATTCTGTGATATTTGATGATATACCGACTATTGACTTAGATAAAGTAAAACAATACTTCTCTTTCGATATACATCGTAGTTTGGATTGTTTCTATTTAATGCAAGCATATAGCGTAGTTCCTAAACAATTATTAGGAGATAATAGTAATCTTTTAATTTCATTTCATCAAGATGGCACTAATTTAAAACATATTTATAATGATCATATTCATGATTTAAGCATATGTAACGGGTGAGGCAGAATAACGAGCGATTTTAAAAAGGCTGTAAAAAACAAGAGAATCAATATTTAGGAATAAATTCATTATTTTCTCAAAGAACATAAAAAAGCATTAATTATTTTATTTTTTAAAAATAGCTCCGGAAAGATGACATCCGTTCAGGCGTACCCATTCTTCCAATCGTGTTTTGAAACCATTCATTACGTTTTGCAGCATTGCTAGGGGAATGTTTTCCACTTCCTGTCGGATCCGTTCTTTCAGGGCTTGAATTGTTTGTGGTGGGTTATCTTGAAACACTTTACTTTTTAAGTACCCCACAAGAAAAAGTCGCACGGTGTGAGGTCTGGTGAACGGGAAGGCCAGGTGATGTTCCCAATTCGAGAAATCACATGATTTGGAAATAATCTGTTAACAATATTCATGCATACTCTGGCTGTATGGGAGGTTGCTCCGTCTTGTTGAAAAATGTTTCCTCATTAACTTTGTAGCGTGCAAGCTGTGGTTCAAAAAAGTTTTCCAACATGTCGGCGTATCTTTGTGAGGTTACTGTCACAGCATTGCTACGAGCATTTTCAAAAAAGTAAGGCCCTATGATCCCCGATGAAGACATAGCGCACCACACAGTAACTTTTGTGGAGTGAAGGGGTTCTTGATGCATTTGTCTAGGATTTACGTCACTCCAGTATCTAAAGTTCTGCTTATTGACGTAACCGGACAAATGGAAATGGGCTTCGTTACTCATCCATAAGTTGTTTACAATATCCTCATGTTGATTAATTAAATCTGAAAACTCTTCAGAGAATCGTTGTCGACTCACATAATCCGTGCCTTTAAGAGCCTGTACGATTTGGATTTTGTATGGATGAGGGTGGAGATCCTTGTGTAATATTCGTCTGACAGTTCGGTTTGAAATTCCAAGTGCAGTGCTATGCCGGCGAGCTGAACGACGCGGACTTCGCTCAATAGCAGTTCTTACACGGTCGATATTCTCGGACGTACGCACCGATTTTGGCCGACCAGGTTTCTTTTTTGTCGCTGACGAAGTTTCCTCAAAGTTCCAAAGCCATTTTTTAATGGCACAGATACACGGCACTGGTTGATTGCGATTAATGTTAAAATGATTTCGAAAGGCACGACGCGCGCGTAAGTAAGAATTATCATTTTCATAAAACGCCTTAATAGCGAACTCACGCTGTTGAGGGGTCCAACGCTCCATTGTTACTAAATGCTAATATCAAGGAAACATGGCCGACAGCGTCCCTACCACCTCCGAATGACACGGCGCGAATCGCGGGCTTTTTAAAATCGCTCGTTATTCTGCCCCACTCTGTATAATGTGTTGAAAGAAATCCTTTAACATGTTGCATATCGATACTAACTGCAAGTTTAATGAAGGAAGGTATCGTTTCGGTTTTGATACATATGTATATGCACTTATGATCCTCAATTCTTATACAGATCGTTTATTAATATAAAAAATTCTGTATATCTACATCAGTATATATGTAATCGCAAAACAGTAAAGATACACATGGTAATGTTAATAAGTATTAGTTAAATCTTGTTAAGATTTGAAATAAGAATTAAGAACATTAAAAGCTGATATCGCTAGATCTCAAAGAACAATTGATATACATTGTGCACCTATAGCAAAACCTTAACAAGAAATCGTTGTGAAACTAAGTAGTGATGAAAGTGGCAAGGTAAAAGCAAAGGTAAAACACATACGAAGAACATTTCAGAGGAAATCGAAGAATCTTGGTCCGACATATCACCAGATCAATCTTACGCAGCAGCAATAACTGGAACGTCAATTATTCAACGTGGTACACCTTCGCAAAAACGTGTGGTAAGGTTTAGTCCTGGCACTCATTCTTCTCTGTAAACTTGAAGATCGAGACTTCACACTTCAACCAAAAAAACGTAAAACAAAGATGGTGCATGAGTCAAAGCCTCGGATGTCGGCATAATTCACACCCACCCTATATTTTTAGAAGATGACTACGTGGGAGAACTGTTAGCGGAAGCTCTTATTGGTATTGAAAATCTAACAGAAGATGAAGAATTTGGATAAATTAATGGCTCGCACTATATCGCTTCTGCAAATGAAACCCAGCAAGTCAATTATTACTAATAAATCAATGGATAAAACCCTTTTAGAAATAGACGTAGTTAGGGAAGCACTAAATAAAAATATAATACTCATCCGTATAATGATAGATAAAAAGGAAGAATATGATGAAAAATATGGCGTATATGAAAGTGCTGGTGAGTTAAAAATCGGAATCGTTGATTTTAGATTTGGTAGAAACAACATTAGAAGGGCTTAGTAGAACTACTTTTTCAAAAGACAGCTTGAAAATTTTTATATGCCGACGCAAAGAATTTGAAATTATTATTATTTAGTTAATTGATGCTAGAGTGGATGGAAATAATATTATAATCAAACAATTCACCTTTAAAGCAACTAAGTGTTTCCTAGAACTACTTTTCAAAAAAAAACCTGGAAAATTTGTATATGCCAATACAAAGATTTATAAATTTATTCTTAACGATACAGATGCACATAGAGTTGATTACAATCCTAATAAAACGTGTGCAGCTAGTAGGGTTTTTCTACTAGCTGCACGACAATTATTATTATACAAGGAAGAAAATATAAATTTGGTGAACAAGAACTTGGAAGACTGGTTTAGGCCTACGAAAAAGAACACCTGTAAGAAAAACGGTTATACCTAAGGGTAAAGTAAGAGTATAAATATTGGGATAATGTGACTGAATTGTGTGCTGATCACACACGACATTGAAGTATTAGCGGCAGAGGCAACATAACATCTAAAATAGATAATTGCAACAATATCAGGTAATTTCTCTGCTATTATACACAAAGAAATAAATAAGTTGAGTCATGAAAACAGACATCTATTAGAAGAAATAACAAAACTAAAGGGCACTGTAAAGGATCTATCTGATAAGATACAACAAAATGATACCAAAACCAATCAGACGAATGTCGGTAATACAAATATTGTGAGAGAAAGGAAAACATCATTAAAAAATAAAACTCATAAAAACACAACAGATGATAAACAGGAGGTTCGTGAACTTAAAAACAAAAAATTCGACAAACGAGAACGTAAATAACGCGCGGTTATACACAGATGCCCTTAAACTTACTAAACCAACGAGAATTTCGCCAAAGAACAATGATACAGCGGAAGCACCTCTGTTATGCACAAATACAACAGAACGGTTAAACAAGGAGGATGATTAAAGCTAAGCAAAGTGGATCCATGTAAGAAAGAAAAAACCAAGCAGGAAGAGAAACATCGAAGATCGAAGCTGTAGATAAAATAATGTGGCTATTTGTAAGCAATATTGATACAAATAACACAATTCAAGAACCAAACGATCATATAAAAACTATCATCAAAACTAACGATTACGAGTGTTCGAAAATAAACATCATATATGGAGGTGACTACTACAAAGTAGGCATAAAAGAAAAAGAAAGAGTAGTCTGCAGTTATAAAACCCACTAATTGGCCTATAGGGATAAGAATACGCAAATTTATATTTTAGAACAATAATAACAAAAACACTATCAAATTTTCAATTGAAACCGAAAGTAGCAAAAACTACATAAATATATTATACATCAATGCCCAATGTTTAACTAACAAAACAGAAGCAGTTGAAATATTAGCACAGGTTAATATCTTGTGCGTGACAGAACATTAGTTCTTTCATGAATTATGATTTTACTATGAGTATTTAATGATTTTATTTCCACATTATACTTGGTTTATAAATAAATAAATATGTAATACATTGCATACAGTTCCAAATTTAGTTTCAAAAAGTTGTGCACATTTAAAATACCATCTATCAATGTCATCACTTTTTCTCTAATATTATGCGCAAATTCTTCCACATCAATGTATGTATATACGAGATGGACCAGATACTTGATAACTTACTATCCTATCACCAAGTGTTGTAACATTCTTTTTTACACAATCATCAATTACTACGAATGCTTTACTTCGATGCATAGCGCTGCTAATGCGTGCAGTATAACAGTTTCTCTCAACAAATACATTACATGTTTCACAGTTCATTAAATCTAAATTGTTCCTTGAATTATCTATTTTCATCCTCTTTCCTTAACATGAAGTCCATATGTATCGACTTCTATAATCTCCGCCAGTAAATTCTTTACCACAATATTCACATTCGAACATTTTGATTACACGATGAATATACCCTAAGTCGAAACTACACTGTAAAAACGCAAAGTTGAACTGTTACTCGAAGAAAAACAAACATCTGCTGATAAACCTCTTGTCACGGAGCAGGTATCTTCATCCAAACATTCCATCTCCTCTCACTAAGGATAATAAAAAGCGGGCCCCACCGAATTGCTATGGAGGCAGTGTTTTCACTCAAACTTCTACTGAAGGTTAAATGAATGAATAATCTTTAAATTGAATCTTAATATATTTTCTAAATTACTCCAACGTATTAGTTACATATATACATTTAATAAATTCATTCTACTCCAAATCATTAACATAATCTTCTGTTGTTAATGTATTTGTTTCGGCATCGAAACCAATGTCATTATAAATGTCCTATACAATAATTTTTATCACATCACAATTACTTTCTTCTTCATATTCCGTTTAATCCCCTTCCCTTACTTTCTTATACATATTCCGTGTTATCTTGATATCATGAATGCTTTTTAACTAACTAAGTTCCAGAACATCACCATCGTCATCACTATCCTCTATTACAATCTTTCTAAAGGGTAAATTCTGTCTAATTCTTTTCACTTATACCACTAACTTAAACTGTTATTGAAAGCATTGGTTCCTCTCATCGAAAAACGACATTACCTTGACTTTGACATTGAAACGAACTCGACATTGAAATGGTCTCAACAGTGAATTGACCTCGACCTTGGGATGACATTGACATTGAAATAGCAATAAACTTGAAGTGACATAGAAACGATTTCAACTTTGAAGTGAGGTTGATTTTCGAGTGACATTAACCTTGAAACGATCTCAACCTGGACGTGATCTTGACCTTGAAACGACCTCTACCTTGAAATGGCATTTATATTGAGACGGCATGGCATTGGAACGTTATTGACAACCCTGACCACATACATTGCGGTCAAGGTCCTTCTACTAACCAATTTTATACGTTTTATATGGAATTTATTTATTGTTCAAATACAAGGTTCTTCGAAAAAATTTGTAAAAGCGTTAATAATTTTTATTGAAATAAAAATTAATATTTCTCCTGTATTTATGTACGTGTATATCATAACATTATGTAACTAGCTAAAAATCTATTTTCTTGCAGTTTGTTAACATTCTGTTCGTTATTAAGAGTTGATTACACTTTTGGATCGCTAGCTTAAACTCTAGGATCACATGACAAAAATATTCATAGATAGTTAATAAGCAGGTTGAAATTAATGGCCCCAGGTTCGAACCATGAGGTACAGTAAATATTGTATAGAAAACACGTCCTAAAATATTATTATATTCGCAATAGAAGTTACATGTGATTTTCCTTATTTTTCCTAATACCTCAATTTTTTTAGAATTAGATAATCAATTATGAAATCAAAAGCACGTAAAAGTATGCACGAAGCTAACAATTCTATGATGGTCTAACTTTTCGCATTAAAGATGCCAAATTTGTTGTCATAGAACGATTAGACAGCAAAACATATTTCGTGAGGGAGATAAAGGCGTGTATTCGCATAAATCATAATATACTGTACTTGTTCAAACATCTTTGCAAAGTCAGATAATATAGTAATGGGTCAACAGTTTATAATGCCAAAGCCTTTCCGAATACTGTAATTATTCATGCTCGTTTCTAATTACTAGGAAAGGATGACGTGGCAAAAGTAAGATTGATTGTTTTAAATTAAGGAATTTTCTCTCTGAATTGATATCTTATTACAAATTTTTCAAATGCTAAATAAAGATTGTACAATAAATGTCGACAAGCCACAAAAACGTTTTGCGAGAAAAAATATTAAATTCTACTTGTTCCTTAGTAGTTTTATCTGATACGAATTCATAAATTATTAAATTAAATTTTTGTTTCTCGCCTTCAGAAGCCTCCTGTACAATATTTTTTGTTTTAACAAGAATATTTCTCTAACACAGAGTTGGGAACTTAGAGAAATTTTAAATGTTTCAATTTAGTTATCCTCAAAACATTTAAATCATTGCCAAGTTAGCATAGAACATACGATAGTCAAGAATTACAGAGAATTTTTTGTCTTCGCATTTGGACATTTGAATTTTACTTTATTCATGAATGTTGACAATAACAGGGATTAAAGATGGACATACTTTTCCGCCTCTCTGGTGCCGCCCTTTCCAGTAAAATGAGCAATACAAGAAGAAACACGATGTAAGAATTCAGCATAGAAACAAGTGAATCGAACAAAAATATCAGTGACATATAGTTTAATTATATTATGTTATTCAAGAAACACCAAGTAGTAAACACAAATACAGCAACGAATAACGAAGAAACGTGAGCGTCCGAAGTCTACCACTATGCTAGAAATTGTTAACAAACTACATGCTATGATATTAGAAGACATCGTTTGAAAATGTTTGAGGTAACGGAGACTTTAAACATTCTAAAGCAAGTGCAACATATATTTTAATTGAAAAGTTAATGAAAAAACTTTCTACGAGATATATGCTGCTATTGCTCAATACTGATCAAAAATTGGTGCGAATGCAAATTTCTCATAAATATTTGGAGAGCTTTTGAAAAGAAATGGTAGATGCAATTCGTCGATCTATCACCGCAAATGAGACTTGGGTTCACCTTCATAAACTCGAAATACAAATACAATCCAAACAATGATAGCACTATGGTCTCTTCCCCAAAAGAAAGCGATAATATAGTGGTACTTTTCATAGTGCCAAACCATCAGAGCATCCTGTGTTAGCTTAAAAAAAATATTTTCCACCAGGACCTTTTATCTGGAGCTAACACTGCAAAACTACCACTATATTTCAGGCTTAAAAGCTACCATGCAGGTCAAAAATAGCCTTATTAAGTCGCTGTGGATGTTTATTTTAACGAAATTGACAATTAATTTCTATAAAGACAGCGACATTGGACCATTGCTAGTACAAATGCATCGAGGCGGTAGGTGTTTATGCAAAGAAATAAACGCAATTGCAAATCACCAAGTTCTTTTCTTTATTGACATTCCACTGACTTTTTAACCCACTCTCATAAGTTTTCCAATAAATTTATGAAAACTACTTAATTATATTGGGTCTGGGAAAAAGTTCGTGGCGTTTTTTCAGTAAAATTCAACTGGTCCCCGCATGGCGCGTGGACGAATTCATTTAAACCGAATATGCTCCATTATTATCGACAATGTTTCGCCATTTTTTTGGTAGATCCATGATCCCATCGGTGAAAAACTTCTGTGGTTTCTGGTCGAAAAACTGAATCAAGTAGTTTTCACAGGCTTCTTTTGAAACCAACTTAATTCCATTGAGCGAGTTCTGCAGAGATCGAAACAGATGATAGTCAGAGGGTGCTATATCCGGACTGTAAGGTGAGTGCATCAAAACTTCCCAACCAAACTCTCTCAATTTTTGACGGGTCATCAAAGAAGTGTGTGGTCGGGCGTTGTCATGATGGAAGACAACACCTTTCCTATTAATCAATTCGGCCGTTTTCTTTCAATCGCCTGGCGTAATCTCTCTAGTTGTGCACAGTAGAGTTGAGAATCAATCGTCTGACCAGTTGGAAGTAGCTCGTAGTGGACGATTCCCCTCCAGTCCCACCATACACACAGCATCACTTTTTTTGGCGTCAATGTTGGCTTAGCGAACGCTTGTGACGGCTCACCATCCTTTATCCACGATCTTTTACGCTTCCGATTATCGTACGTAATCCATTTTTCATCTCCGGTTATTAAACGTTTCAGAAACGGCTTGATTTCATTCCGTTTCAGCAGCGCATCGCAGATGTTAATTCGGTCAATCATGTTTTTCACGCTCAACTCATGAGGAACCCATACGTCAAGCTTTTTTTTGTAACCAGCTTTGTGTAAATGGTTCAAAACAGTTTTGTGGTCAATGCCTAGCTCCATGCCAATATCGACACTGCTGATATGCTTATCTTGTTGGACTTTTTCAAGAATTTCATCAGATTTTTCAGTGATTGGACGACCGGAGCGTGACTCATCTTTCACATTGAAATTTCCAGAACGAAAGCGAGCGAACCATTTCCGCGCAACAGATTTCGATAAAGTACCTTCACCGTACACAGCACAAATTTTATCACAAGCCTGCGCAGCGTTCTTCCTCTTATCATAATAATATTGCAGAATATAGCGAAATTTCTCATTATTCTTCTCCATTTTCAAGTGCGAATAACTTTCCAACCACTGCACCGATTACAATGTTTCTACGCTCAAACTAACGTTCGGAAGGTCATCTAAAAAACGAGCCCTCGGTGGTGTCGCTGTGACTTGTTGTTCTTTAGTTATCGGCAACCAATGCCATCTATCGGGAAAAACGCCACGAACTTTTTCCCAGACCCAATATTATGTTGTAAGAATGGGAAGGGGAGACAAGTATCGAAATATGGCGCAAAAACCTTCTCGCAAATTAAAATAACGATGCAATTGTTTTGATTTTTGCTTTTCGATTATTATCTTGCATATTCCTGTGTTTTTAACTTCCATTCTGCATAAAAGAATTCGTCGTTACATTAAATAAAATTAATAATTACGTAATATTTACATTCACTATAATGAACGAAAAGAGATAACAAGATAGTCGGGAAACATCTACGATCTTATTATATTATTTATAAGTTCAAACATATCGGAAGGTAATTTCCGATAGTCGAGGACAGATTGATATATTGCAACTTGATATCTCACAAAAATGAATAAACGTATAATAACACAAAGCTTGGTCGTGTTGTTATATATTTCCAGTCAACTTGGCATCCTGTCCTGATTTATTCCTCGAATTGCATCCAATATCTTCTAATCGACCTTAAGGGGTAGAGAACGAACGAAACGACACTATGGTTCATTGTTATTTTCCGGTATTTCGAGATGTCGTAGTGCTTCGTTTCTGTGCCGGGATGAAATAATCCTGACTGTACCTCCATAAATCTATCGCCAAGTCAATATCTAACTGACCAATAAGTCGCTTGTTTTCTAGAATGGAATGACGTGAAGTCTGTACCTATAAAGAACGAGTGGAATGTTCTCTACGTTCTCGTCACTACCGAAATATTTTTATCTTTGAAAAACATAACATAACTCATATAGTACGTTTAACATTTACGATGCAATAAAGTCCTTTATGAGCTATGCAACTCTCTTTGAAAGATTATATTAGCTTTTGTCTTTTCTTATGACTTATTCTGTTGACAAATTTAAATTCATTTTTAATGTTGACTTTTAATTCCTGAAGATAAATCGAGCGATATTTATCTTTGCAATCTTGTCAACTATCAAGCTCATTATTATTATCTGCTATAGTCATTATTTTTAAATATTAATATAAGTTTCTGTAGTTATTTTATAAATCATTCTTAGTTATGTTACCTGTACATATTTGCGGCAAGTAGGAAAATAATACTGTTTGAACTGCAATAATGGAGACTGAAGCAAAAAAGACGAAGGGATGAATGGTACAGATAATCCGATTTTTTTTTAATATCTTCTTAAGGAACTCTGATGCAAATAAAATACTAATTGTTGGTAATGCAGCATACCGGATATCAGGAAAGAACAAGAAGAAGTTAAGCTCGGAAAAAATAAACAAATGAAAAAAGTTTAGAGCATAAGTATTTGTAACGAAAATGTACATTTGTCTTATGAAATGTAGCAACTACATTAAATTGGGACCTTACTGCCATCAGTGGTGAAAATAATCTCTCTAATTTAACACGAATTAAAACACTATATTTAGAAAACATAGGTTTTCAATTTCAAATAGTAAAACGCGAAAGCACTCTTATTGAAAGAAAGAGGCACAAATACCAACTAGATATCAGGAGATACATAACTGAAGGGAGTTGCATACTTTTTATATCAAAAAAATGTATTAATATTGTATTTATTTTAGATAGGCGTATAATTCACGTGCATTAATATTGTCCATATGTTAACTAAAACTTGACAAGATTCTACCATTAAAATCTCGACAAACACTTTTCGAGTAAAGTATTTCTCGAAGGGTCAGAATTTGTTTCAGTAAATGCTGATATTAAAATTTTATTTATTCCTAATACAGGTTTAATATTTCTGTGCAAAAAAAGCACAGTCGATATACACAACTATATGTATACAGAAATGTTTGATAATTGGTTTACCAATTATTACACATTCACGAAAATTATTCAAAACAAGGTATCGTACCACAGCAGTTAAGTGAAAATTTTCACAATAGGGATTTTCACAAGATAATGTTAGGTATACCAAAATAATTGAGTGGGAAATCTTTGTTTCTTGTGTTTGCTCTTCCGTATTATTTATTGTTATTCGCTTACAAATTAGATTTATTTTACGTAGATGTATAAAGCTATTCATTTTATTGTAAATTTTTCCTTTAAGACTGCACTAATTATTTATTCTACATTCTCTATAAGAAGTAATTGATACTTCATAAACCCATTTTTTTTTCATAAATTCAGGCTAGATATTAGTGATGTTAATTGAACTTGAATAGGATGCTTATATAACAATATCTCATTTTCATAACAGAACATAAAATGCAAATGGAAAAAATGTTTATGTTTTCTGCCACACTTTTCGTATAGAAATGTTCATTTAGAGGCTCTCGACGACGACTGAACTACGAATATTAGTCATTATTTGTTTCATTTTACTACTTGGTATTATTTTTTAGTGTCTTAAGTGTTGGGTTATAATCTAGACCTGTTAATTACCATACTAATTTGCCGTCCTCGAATTCTAAGTTTACATTGAGGACCACAGCTTCCTTAATTCCAGAAGAGGATCAGAAATACATATATAATACATGGTAGATGCACAGTCCCGAATTGATTTAGAAAATCGTGTAATCAGGTTGTATATGTAGTAATTATTCTCTGTATGGGAATAAGCGAGACATGTGTACTTTAGTTTTAGTCAAATCATTAGTAAGAAAGACAGGTAACTAATGAAATATTGTAATTAAACGACTAAGCAGTCCAGGAAATTCTAGTCATTATTAAGTAAGTAGCTTTAAATTATAATACTACTTAAGGTTTTCGGGCTTCTTGGCATCCCGTTCCTAATTAAAATAGTAAAGAAACACGTCCCTTCTGGACTCGATTAAATTTTAACCCTAAGATCGTTGACACGAGATCACCTCGTACTGACATATTATTATTTATTATTATATATTATATGTGGATATATAATAATAAAACTGACACGTCGGAAAATTGAGTGAACAAGCATGTGTTACTACGGTCTTGCTTTGATTATTATTGTAGAAATAATTGTTTTAGAATTGAATTCCTTGAAATTTGGTGTTGAGATCTAGTCGATGAGGTTTTATAAAGACAAATTTTGATTTTCTTTACTGTTTTACTTTTAGGATCTTTTTTCTAATTTCAATATTACATTTCTTTTGTCGTTTCTTCTGCTTTCACATCTAAGGGAATAGATATTTACAAACATCTCCACTCGTATGGTGCATATGGAGGAGAGAAATGCCTAGAAGCGCCGTAAACATTTCAATATTAGTACCTATCCAGCAGTGACAATATTGAACACAGCTAGTTTAGAAACAAATATTCACAGCACTTTTATTGACAGCAACGATACTATCATACGTTAAAGTACAATACGATACAGAACATTCTGGAATAAATTTTTGGTTTGGCAGCCAATAAACGAATATCAAATCTTACAAATTTCACGAACGACAATAAGTAATTATTTTAGATACCGTTGACAGTTGTTACGTCCTTCCCTGCTCTTAAGAGAACTTTGAATATGTATGTATTTTCTGCTTGTCTAACGATTATCTCGCTTACTCCCAAGATGCGTATCAGTTCAAAATATATGCGAAGAGTGGGAGAGGTGCCCTATTAATACGATGTAATAGGACGCTACAATATTAAAACCCGAAAGTCCTTCTACGAATATTGAAACAAAGGATCCAAAAAAAGTTTTCGTTATTCTCCTAACTAAGATCATTGAAAAATTCAAGTTTATTTTATGCTTATAGGTCTCCAGTGAGACCGTTCGTTATAAATACGTATTAAATGAACATGTTTTCGATATTGTAATTTACTTTAAATAAAATATGAGAGAATTCGTCCCTTCTAAAGGTATAGCTATTTCACATAAAATTTTACAATAGTATATGTGCACCTAATTAGATATTTCCCAATTACAAAAACAGAACATACCCACAAAATACTTTAAAGAAAAATTATACAAATAAATAAACGTCAGCTTCCCACTGAGTTAATCCTTACTTAAATATTAAAATAGCAAAGAAAATGATCAATTAAAAACTAATTGTTATTAACACCTACCTTAAAATTGATTAGCACTTAAAATATCTAATAAATAAAATAAAATAGTAGTACGAACGTTTTATTCCAGGTTCGGTATTCTAGTTACTTCGATGAATCTGGTCTAATTACTACCTCCTGAGCTATGTCTTCCTAATCAGTCAGGTATGGGATTCCTACACGTACATTAATTTTGTCCATATGACAATTATTATATTATCTACAGGTAGTAAGTAGGTAGGGTATACTTAGTACTCTAAAATTAAAGTAGAGAAAAAAGAAACAAAGAAAGGAATTAAGCTTCTATAAAATACAAAGTTGATAATTTAAATACTTGTGTTTTTTTTGAGGATTAATTAACTTAATCTAAGATCGTTCCTTTGACAAAAATGACCAACAAAATTCTATTACAACTTCACGAACACCACGTGCAGTGACTTTTTATTGTTTCACCAACATGCTCAATTAACTTTCACTATAGGGTTGATGAAACATTTAATCCCACTCTATTCAAATCCAACCAATGTTGACAGAAATATGTTAATCCATTTCATCAACTCTTCATCGGAATCACTTAGAAAGTTAACGTTGAAAAGAGGAAGCAACTCTAGTGCCATTTTCTTATAAATGACAATGCATCAACAAAAAGTGTATTCTAAGATTATGGCCAGATAATTACAACATTACCGGGAAAAATTTCAATCAATACGAAGACAATAATTACATGATTTGCTTAATTAAATTCTATTAAACACAATTAAAATTTCGACGGGACGTAATCGATAAATTAAAATCGGTTGTATTGATTATGATTTACGGCGAACAGATACGAGAGGGCGCTGAGTTTACAAAAGAACAATTCAAAATATACGTATTCCAACAACATATAGAGGTAGAATTTTATATTTGTAATACAATACTCAAAAGTTGAGTGTTTGTATTATACCTGCGGAGATTTAATTTCTCCAGATAATTTTTTTTACATCTAGAATATCTAATAGCCGTCTATGTATTTACTTTTCCTCTAAAGAAATTATGAAATCGTTTATGACTAGTAACAAGGGTGTAAAATTAAGTGGCAAATTTATCCTTATGCTTCGTTTAGTGATATTAACAAAACGTGTTATTTCTTCCAACGTCTGTCCAAAGGCAATGAAATAGTAAAACAAGAGTTTAAATGTTCGGGATTGCAAATAATTTCCCCTACAACTTTTGCGAAAACGGCATCAATAGCCCCGAATATAACCATATTCTATGTTTCTGTTTGCAAGTACTAAATTTAGATATAACTTATAAATTACCTAAGATGTTTACTATTTCTCATAAGAAAAACATCATCCGACTATGTTTTTCCACTGAATAAATTAATAGCTTTTTATATAAAAAAAATTGGTCATATTGCATTGCTAGTAGAGTTTGCAATATAATATGGGTTAATGTAGAAATTCGCAATGGATTCTAGGAGGTTAAAGCTACCTTTCAAAGTAATATGTCGGACAATATTTCGTCCAGATGAAGAAAATGGGAACCATATAAACTTAAAAAAGAAGAACAGGCTGTACTATAATTCTATGGTTAGAATTATATAAAATTAATATAACTGACGAATACCACGATCGATATGCAGCTAAATCGGACAATGCGCAAGAACCAGTAATTCAATTTACAAAACGCCGTATGAAAAAGAAAAAAAGTAATCGAAAATCATGCATTATCCGGAATTTGAATCAGTATTCTTAACAGAACCAAAAAGTATAGATTATAACAGTAACGTAAATTTTTATTGTAATCTAAAAGAAAACAGGACATATTTAGACATGCTAATTTTCTTTAGTACAACGACTGAAATTATTTCAAAAGTTAATATGCTCGCGCTAAAAATTAGGCTAGAACGTATTTTATTTTCTATGTATTTAATAATGAAAGTGTCTTGCATAAATCCTTTCTTCCTAAGACCACTAATTACTCTGAAATATAATAATTGGGTCTTGCTTTTCTAGTTACTTTTTCTGTAATAAAACGTCTCTTTATTTATTTAAAAATGGCACCCTTTATGCAATTAGGTATAATATAGAGGAAGTAGTGTAGTTGTAGAAAAAACAAAAATTTTTTAATTAATCAAAAAAAAAAAGCACAAATATTGCTAAATATTATGAAATACAGCATTTACGAAAATGCAATTATCAGAAATATTGTTACAATTTTAAATTGAATAAAAAACAAATATGTGACCTAGTGGCTAGTTAAAATTTGACTTAAACTTAAACTACTTCAAAAAAGTATAAAGGTTAATAATAAAAATAAATAAAATAATAAAGGTTAATATTAAAATATTTTTTTCTGCAACTGGACCTAGATCCAGTTATATCTATTACATGTACATAAAATAAGACGAACTTCTAGAATTGTCTGAACGCTGGGTTACTCTGTTATGTGACATTTACTTTAAATTACGTTTCGTATACAAAGACTAAATAAAGTACGCAATTATTATTTGAATTAACTTTAAGAAAAATTTTAAGCACAAAAAAAATCTTGAATAACTGCTAAAATTAATTGACGAATGTAAATGATCGAAAATTTGGGTGAGTTTTGTTTTATACACATAGAAATAGGCATGTGCTATGTTCGGAACATTCAAATTAAAAAACGCCTCCAACACTTAAAAATTTCGAACAATCACAATTACGTGATAGCCAACTTATATTCGTATATACCCCAGTGAAAATTTCGAAAAAATTTTTAAGAAAAAAATCGAATTAATGATCAAGAGGACCTTAATTCACACAGCAAAAACGCAGCTATAAAGTCGTCCACTAAAGTCATTTAACTGAAAGGCAAACAAAACGTGACAAGTAATCTAGCGTTTTATTTATCTGAATGTTGTGTTAATTTGATATTAGGTCTAGTTGATTCAAAACAACCTCTGCGCAGCCCTTTTAAATGTTTTACAAAAGAATTTCATAAAAGAGTCTCAATTTAATTTAAATATTTTACTATTTGAGAATATTTATCTGATCGGGTAGGTTTTATTCGCAGTGATAAGTAAAGGGAGAAGTAATAGCTACATAGAACATAACACAGTAATATATATATATATATATATATATATATATATATATGTTAACGTGAATTTACAAACATATATATGTACATATGTACATATGTACAGGAGGAAAAGGGAAAGAGAGAAACAACACATGCCCGCAAATTAGACTTTGACCAAATACTCGTATATTATACATACCCTCAGTTCCATATATATTGTACATACGTATAAGCGCACAAAAGCACTGTATAATTTTGTTATTTAAAATGCTTGTGTTTTGACAAATTTACAAATTTAAACAGGAAAAAAAATGAAATGTACACAGAAGAATAAAATTTATATTTACCCTGTTACTAAGATTTTTCCAACTATCGTTTTTCATGTGCCTAAGGAATCTTTAAGGGTGAAAACTTCTCAACATTTTCTGTAATTATTTAAATTGCGATTTTTCAAATTATTTTAAAACGAATTTCCTTTCATTTACATCAGTTCACTCACAGTTATATTGCGAGCGAAGGCATCTTCTGTTTATGTTTTATTTTAAGTCTCTAATACTTTTATTGTAAAACTCACTTTTAGCTCTGCAGAATGTAAAATAAAGGAATGATAAATTGTTTATGATGTTACATCTGTGTCTGGAATAAAATATATTCTTGTTAATACTTTGATAATGCAATGTCATAAAAGTAGGGACATTATCTGTTGAAAATGAATTGCTTATTACTTAAACTCTGAATTTATTAATTTTGGTTGAGTGCCGTTATTTAAACAAATACAGTTAGTCATTAGTTTTAAAAGAATATTCCCGGTGCTGTCATTTTTTTCATCAAAAATCAAATGCGAAGGTTGAATATAAGAAAACGAATTAAGTATACACGTATTCCACGTATTTAATCAACACTGCATTATACAATTGGTAGAATAAAGAATTTGAATTATGATAAGCACATATCGCTGAGCAAAAAGTGTGAATTGATTTCACAGATTACGTATATATGTTCTAAAATTGCTACATCTACGTACCCATCATTTCTACTTTTTCTAACTACATTGTGATGTTTAAATCTTGCATTACATTGTGATTTATATTACGTTTCGCAAAGGATTGCTATACGAGCGTTGCAACTACGAGTATTATTTATAAAATCTAAATTGTCTAAATTGTATATTCACTAATTTGTGGATGTTGAATTTAAAAATCACATCAATATCTTATTCTTAAATATACTTTATAAATTCTAAGATTTTATATAAATTATTGATTCTACTATTTTATTATATACATATATATATATATATATATATATATATATATATATATATATATATATATATATATATATATATATATATATACATATATGAGTCGGGCTGAAAATCAAAATATAATAATATAATAATCAAAGAAGAATACATACTTCGGTCACTAAAAATATATTTATAAAAATTAAACGTAGAACATTAGAATCACAGAATTTGTGCTCGGAAGGAAGAACGTAAGAACGCAATATCATGTATTAGCCAGTGTAGAAAATTTTAATTTAGAATAACCATAGAAGCAATCGAAGTAGTCAAAACATGAAACGATTTGAATAAGTGGGATAACAGAGAGAGATAACGTAATATATGAAAAAATGTTTTACCAAAAAACATATATAGGGACAAAAACACAAACACAGAGGCGATGTAATCTAACGCACAGTAACCTCTACTCGATACTAACCTACAAATATCGGTACCAAGAAAAATAATACCCAATATCACTTAAAGATCGATAATAGCAGAAGCAGCAACGACCAGAAAGTAGCAACAGCAAGATAGGTTTAGCAGATAACAAATTTTGGCCCTAAAAATTTACCTCTCGTGATATGCTCTTTGCGCTTTTACTTAAAAACGTGTATATTGAGAAAGTATATACAAATTTTGAGAAGCAAATCTACATTACAGGGTAAGTATTCTCTCACACAGTATAATGTTTTTAAATTTTGAGACTCTTTCTGTGAAATCTTTTATAATTTTTCTTCTTTTGTACAACAGTTTTGTACAACGTTTAAGTAAATAAAACAATTGAGTATAACATATAGGTCAAATAGCAAGAAATTAAATATATATGTGAAGAAAATTAAATCAAAAGTATTTAAACATTTTACGTAAACAATAAGCATTATGATTAGTATTTTTTTATAAATTAATTTTAAATCAAAAATCGTATCTAATAACTTAAAAAGATCCAGAGTTAACTTATATATAAAAACAAAAATCTCAGTTTCATTATTAAACATGATCAATCAATTCCAAACATTTTTATAAGCAAAAATTTAGAACTTTTTTGAAGCGCAGACATACTCTTTCCTGAATCTCTGGTTCTCTGCCATATATATTCCGGACTAGAGCTGTTCGGCACTATATGGGCATAACAAAAGAGAATCATGAAGCCTACCCGTATACAAACAAATAAACTATTTACAAATTTGCCTTATTATAAAGATCTCATATATATATATTTGGACTTTCATTTCCAATTATACAGCGTTAATCTTTCGTTTCAGGTAAACCACTTTCTTTTATTGCTAGGCAACTTTAAATGTATCTTTCCTGATATCATGCTTTTAGGGTCATCGTTGTTCGTGATGAGGAGCACTTTTTTTCTAATATATTCCAAGGTAAGTTATAGTAAATAACAATGGCTATTAAAAATTTCGATGATTCTATCCGTGTATACCATATATTTATTTATGGCTGTCATCGCAAGCGCAATTCTGTAATAAATCATTTTGATATAGTAAAATACCGCGTACACGTCTGACACATTCCCGTTTCGCAGTCGACGTTCTACAGGAATTTATAGCGACGTAATTTCGATGCTGCGTATTTTAAGGCAATCCTAATTTGGTATAATCTCTGTACAAAATTCAATACTGGCCTCTTTCTTATGTAAGTTCGCCAGTGTTTGTGAAATTAGAAAAGAAGATGAAGAAAAGGAAATAACTGATAAACTGGTAATAATCTCTAGGATTTATACTTGTTATTTTCACATACAGGCAGCAGTTCAGTATGGTAATTTAATCGGTCTGTAAATGCCGATAGAGTTTGAAAAAATGTGATTGGAAATATGTCAAGCGCTTCTGTAGGTGAAGGTGACTTGAGTGTGAATACTAATATAACTGTACTACAAAAAATTTGCAAACGTTTGCAGGCGTAATAAGAAACGCAAAAATTTCTAAATTTATCTTTCCTTCTAGAGAACAAATAGTATTTGATGCAATTGATGTGACAACGATAGAACGAGTAAAATAGTGGTAGGAAAACTTGTAGTGTCGTAGTGTGTAATATTTGCATCTAGAGTGTCATCATAGAATTTAATATCTATTTATCCTCGGTTGAAGTTGTGGAATAATTCATAAAAAGACATGAATTATAATAAACAACAAATTGATTAAAACGCGGTGGTTAAGTTTACTAACTAAAAGAAGAATATTATGTTTCTTCGCATGTTTCACATGACCTTTTTGGTAAATAACAAACCGATTAGGTTCATAAACGATTTCCCCAATCACTTTTATCGGTACTTGTGTTTTTCTTCTCGAGTGTAAGCATGTCTTAAGTTTCCGCATGCAGATTTATATTGTTCTAGATGAAAGAGAAAAAGTACCCGAGTCAATTCTAGTACAATTTAAACAAAATAGTTTCGGGATATTTCTTACAACCGATGAATTAAGATGCTTTTTGTGCTAGATTAGTCATGTCGCAAATGAAGCCATGATAAGAAAGTAATGCTTACAATATGTGGACAAAAATCCCAGTCCGTTATAACATATTACGAAAAAGCGCCAGGCTTCGTCAACAGAATTAGAATCGGTGCATAATTATGAGGGAGAATCTGTGTTAGTGAATTACAACAGTGCCCTGAACCTAATGTATAAGCAACAAAGGATTAAAAAAAATAAAAACAAAAAGTTTCAAACAAAGAACAGTATCAGATTAAGCAAAAGTGGATGTGTATTAAGAGATTTTCGATGATAAACTTGGAGTGACCGATTTTGATTTTTTTAAATTTTGTGACGGTTTCAAAAAAGAAAACTTATCTTTTATTTTTGATTGATGTAGCATTAATTTTGGAAATGTGGCATAAATGGAGATCACAGATGAAGTTTAAGGGTTATAATGTATATAGTGATGGCAGAAATAGTGGTTATAGGGAGCTGCTAGTTTCATTTACACTATAAGTTTATTGACTTAAATAACAATTTTGACCATATAAGCATTTGTACTATTCACATACCAGAAGTGGATGTGCAAGAGCAATTAATATATGATGATGATAATAATAATAATAATATAATAACATTTTTCCCAGAAGTACCCCCACCTATTGCTTTTAGGAGAGATTTGAATAGACACCAACTCGGATCAGTTATCCTCAGAAAGCGTCGACAGTGGGTAGTACAGTTATCTTACCATTAGAAGCACCACACACAATTAGTTAGAAAATTTGAGAACATTTTTATGCTTCTGATCATTTTCCGATTCCCATGACTGATAGATATATCCTCGACATTCTATTTTATGAATTTTTGTTCCTATAAATATATATATATATATATATGCTACACTTGATGTTCTCGCGGACGTTTGATGAAGATGTATTTTCTCGGATTCTAATCCGCTTTGAGTTGTGTCTTGAGAAGAACCGTTCTCTCAACGTTTCAACAAGATTTCCTTCATCTTCTGGAGCTGGTCTGTCGCTTCATGTCCCAGATGATCTTTAACGTCAGTAAACGACAGACTAGCTCTAGAAAATGACGAGCGAGATCTCATTGAAACATCGAGAGAACGATTCTTCTTAGGACACAGCTCACACGCGGCTTAGAATCCGGAAAATACTGGATATGTATATGTACATACATGTATATATATATATATATATATATATATATATATATATATATATATATATATATATATAGATCAAAATGAATTAATAATCTAAGATTCAAAATAATTTATAACTAATCATAAGCAATTGTATGTATAATAAAATGTATTAGTAAATAGATACTTTCTTATATATTTTCCTTAAATAATATTTTATTTGCTTCTGGGTTTCCGGGCTGGAACCGCGTCAATTGTATATCTTCCGACGTTTAGTACCCATTTGTATGGGACATCTTCAGGGCTGAACTACTGCACCGAAACTGTGCAGTAGTTTCAGTGCAGTAGTTATAAATATTTTCAATTAAATAGGATTTAAACAATAAAAAAAATAGCGCTTCTTCTTAATCTTACTAACTGTTGGTGAATTGCACTGAATAATAAGTCATTAATTTCCATTTATTTTCTAATTCCCTATTAATTTTATTCCACAAAATATATAATTTTAAAATTAAATATTCAAATCTACATTTATCGCCTTAGTGTCACTCCACTTTTCCTGTCATACATCCAACTTTTCATCATATTCCATATAACAATAATATTTCTTTGAAATTTTTGCGTTAATAATTTGTCCATTGTTTCTTACTTTACATATACTGTTACCTATTACAGTTTTACCCTTTTTCTTACTCTATTTTAAATATTTTTTTTAGACATATAAATCTATTTTAAATGCTCAATTTCTTAAGTTTCCCTCATAAACGAATTTTTGTTAAATTCTAAACATGCTTTTATATTAAATTGATAAAATTTACTATTCTTACTATAATTATTTTTATTCAAAATCTTTTGACATTTCCTTCTGATCTCTACCTTTATTTAATATCGATTCAACTTGTATTAAATGAAACTCATATTGCCTTAGTTCATATGTACAATGGTTTTCAATACTTTCAAATAATATGTCTTATTTCATATCGACACAAAGAAACACATTTTTATTGATAGTCTATGTATCCTTTGCGATATTACCACAAGTAATTGTTTAGAATTACAGAGAATAATATTTGACATATTTATTCAAGTATATAAAACGCAGATTTGTTCAAACATTCATTTTATATACAGCTTGTTAATAAATTTCATGACATACTTTTGTATGCCAGTTTTTAAATTTTCTCGTATGTCTCATCATTATTCAATTAACAACTGCATATATATATTCTTTTTTGTTTAAATTAAATAAATATTAATAATCCTAAAATAATAATTTGGTACTCATATTTATTATTTCTTTACTCTTACGTTTCAGAGTATAGTCATTCTTATAAAATGAATTCGTATGTTTTGTTTTTGGTTCTGTATATTATTACTTATTTACTACGTTTAAATAACTTTAGCAAAGAGACTTAGTTGTTTCTCCAATCTCTTCATTGTCCTTCATCACAATGCATATTATTATTATAACGATCAAGGCTAATAAGGAGGTTCTAGATTCGCCAGAGCCCGAGAGGGTTTCAATGTGTCAAGGACATTTCGATAACAAAGGTTCAAGGAGGTTTCAATGTAGAGGACATTTCATTGTCAAGTCAATGAGGTGAATCGGCTAGGTCTAAGGAGGTGTAAAAAGATAAATACGTGTGCGAAAGAAGCTGTATAAAGGTAGAGTTATAAAATCTTAGTCAGTATTGTGAGTTATCATGAAGCATTCATTTAATGTAAAAGAACAAAGTGATGATTATTCTAAGAAAATTGAAGACGGTGAATTAAGAAGAAAGTAATTTCACAAATGAAGTTATAATGTGGATCCTGTTATAGAAATTTTTTTATTCAAATTGGTCAGACTAATAATTTTTGGGGACAAAATAGATATGTGTGCGTATAAAATCATATGAGAACCATCATGCAATGTACTTTTAGTAGGAGAAAGGGCATACTTTTTGAGTAAAAGTCATTCGAAGTGGATATATGTTGATTTGGTACGTAGACTTCCGCGGTCGTGGTCCATGCTATCTGCTTCTGGGTTTCCGGGCTGGAACCGCGTCACTAGTATATCTGCCGACTGCACTGAAACTGTTCAGTTTCAGTGCAGTAGTTCAGCCCTGAAGATGTCCCATACAAATGGGTACGAAACGTCGGCAGATATACTAGTGACGCGGTTCCAGCCCGGAAACCCAGAAGCAGATAGCATGGATATATGTTGGTTTGTCACTAGATTTTGGTTTTGAAACTGTGGTGAAAATTGTATGTATAAAAAAGCAACGTGTGCTTTTTAATGTTGAAGAATGGGATCAATTTTTATTAGAGAGTGCGAAGTTGACAAAATATTTTCAATATTGTGACGAAGTATTTACAATTATTAATAGTTTAATTTTGTAAATGTCTAGTGAATGTTATGAAAGGTTTGTTGGAATAGTAATGTTTGAAAGATGTGTTGGAATTTCAATAAGCACTTTTAACAAATATAAAATATTGCGAATTTTATAAGGAATTAATGAACCGATTAGGTAGAAGTGGAAGAAATATAAATATAGAAATACAAAAACTGCTTAATGGAGTGACGTTTGAGTGTGATTGCATAACAAAGGAGTTAATCGTATACGGGCTGCAGAAAATTTATGATGTAGATTTATTGAAGAAAATTAATTTGAAATTATAAAATATATTATATTTATGTGTACATTAATAATAAACAATAATAATAAACAAAAATGTTGTATTTATACTTAATTCTGTATTATCAATTCATAATTAAATTAGCTTTAAAATCGAAGTTAAACTGGGGCATGTTTATTGTTTTTAGTTATGTGTTATTATATCAGTTGTTATCTATGAAGACTATTCATTTTTAGTAAGATGGGGCCGAGAGACTGGAAACTCAGTGGACTTACATATATCAGGATGTACATTTTGTGGTCTTGGAACAAAATTAAAAAAACTTTTTGAAAAATATGATAAGGGTGTGAATTTCTTGTTTGAAGCTTGTAGAGAGCACGATATATATTATTCTCATATAAACGATTTATTGGTTCGTCACGTTGCAGGCGCGAAATTATATCAAAAGTTTATTGAGCGAATTGAGGGCAAAGACGCAGGTTTAGGAGAAAAATTAGCTGCTTCAGTTACTGTTGCTATGATAGAAAAAAAAGTTGAGTATGTGTATGAGAAACAACTATAAAGAAAGCCTAAGAGATAGTAGTATTAGATGAAGTAGAAGTAAAAATAAGAAGAAGCAGCTAGGGAAGCAGAAGGGCAAGTACGTACTTCAATAAGACATATTGCTAGGAGGAAAGGTATTTCAAAGAACGTTAAAGTTGCATATCGTAGTTTAGTGAAGTCTAGAAGAAAAACATTATCTTCTCGTTCTAGTGTTATTGCAATTCCTAAGAAAGGTGGGTTTTTGCCTATTACAAATTGAGTAGACAAGAGAGAAATAAATTGATTGCTCAACTTCGACTTTTCAAAAAGAACAGAAAATTTTAAAAAACAACGACGGTATAGATACCAATAACTACTTATTATTATTACGACTGCTACTAGATAGATCAGTCCATCACCACATTTCCTGTGCAATACCCGTTCACAAACCAGTGTTGATGTAAACATGAGTGAACTTTTTAATATAAATGTATCATGCCTGCAAGATAATGTTAACTTGCAAGATTGTAGGCTAATTACTCGCGATAAATGAGCAGATAGATAAAGTTTTCACTGGACATGATGCGATTATTCGTTTCTACAAGACATGCACTGATGCCATTTATATAGACATTCCTGGTGGTGTTTCTGTTAATGAAATAGTTTAACCTCTCCATGAGATGAACGATCACATGAAAGATATTAAAAATTACTTTAATCTGATTGCTCATGACAGAAGAAAAAGATTCTTGATATATTTTATCCATCAGACAGATCGACAAAATGTAACATGATCAAAATATAACATCTAATAGTGGTGGAGGGTTGAAAAGAAGTCAATATACACTTATTTTCATTGACATACTAACGGTCAATTATATTGACTTACTGACAGCAATTTTAACTGATTGACATATAAAATATTTAAATATTTTTAGATATTTCATTTTTTGAAAAAAAAATTTACAGAAAGTTTAGTTCACCTATCATTTATCCATCAGTCAAACATGGTATTGTGGTCATCAGTGTACATTGGATTCTTTCGACGTGTTTACGTTCAATTTTTATAATAAAAAGAGTACATTTTTTTTCAGGAGGAACTTCGACTAACGACAGAATGTACTGGGATCAGAATATCGCTTGGAACGTCGACGCCGGAAACGCCACTTCAACCGCTTGAAATAACACTGATTGCCCCCTCAGCACCGTGCAAAGACGACTTAGAAAAACTTCTGGAGGTGTTGAAGAGAAGTGGTATGGCAACGAATGTATCACCACCAGTTCCAGAAGAAAAGTCTGGGTCATTAGATGAATGGTAATAATGTGGAGAGTGGGAGGGAATCTGCTCAACTGGCAACTGCACTCATAAAAGAGTAGCAAACAAAAAAACAAAAAAATTAATAAAAATTAAAGTAAGCGATGAATGAATGCTTCATTTAAACTTCTTCCCGTACAATCTTTAATATAGTTGGTACATATATTTTAAACAACACTGGATATTATTAATATATGTACATTATGTAATTAGAAACACAATCACTATCAATACTTGTACGAGGGAGCGTTTTTATATTCGCGGAATGAGCGGGTTGTAGAGGGGTGAGTAGGCGCATTGGGGGCGTGGCCTGTGCAGCGACTCATGATTAGTATAAAAACGAAGTTTCATTATTATTAGACAGTTAGACTTTGAGCTATCGTCAACCAAGTAACATAATCAGGAGTGAAAAGTGAAATATGGAAAAAATCGAATATCGTGCCGTTATAAAATTCCTTACCAGGCAAGGAAAATCAGTCGCGACCATAATGAATGAGATGTCATTGATTTACAGCGACTCTTGTCCAGGAAAAACCATGGTGTACAAGTGGCATAGTTTATTTAAACAAGGAAGGGAATCCCTTGAAGACGACCCGAGGCCGGGCAGGAGCATTGAGGTGACCACGCCAGCACTTATCCAAAAAGTTGAACAAATTGTACTCGAAGATGCTCGACTAAAGAAGAAACAACTCGCAGAAATGGTTGGAGTATCCGATACAACAATTTTTAAAATCCTACACGATCATCTCGGCATGTCTAAGGTCAGCGCAAGATGGGTGCCGAGAATGCTCACGCCGCCGCAAAAACAACAGCGCGTAGAGTGTTCGCGTGCATTTTTGGACCTCTGTAATGAAGACAAGGATGGTGTATTGAGTGAAATTGTTACTGGAGACGAAACTTGGGTTCATCATTATGAACATGAGTCCAAACAAGACTCCATGCAGTGGCATAAAAAGGGCACAGCACCTCCCAAGAAATTTAAAGTGTCACAATCAGCTGGGAAACTCATGGCAACGGTATTTTGGGACTCGGAAGGAAGATTGTTGATTGATTATAAAGATAAAGGTGTTTCTATAACCGGAGAATATTAGAGCGACTAAAAGAAGCCATTAAAGAGAAAAGACGGGGAAAATTGACAAAAGCTGTTCTGCTTTTGCACGACAACGCGTCCGCCCACAAGAGCCGCGTTGCGTTAGCTGCCCTGCATAAGGTGGGCTTCGAAATTGTGAATCACCCACCCTACAGCCCAGACCTGGCCCCGAGTGATTATTACCTGTTTCCGAAAATGAAAAAAGAGCTGCGGGGTAAAAAATTTACTGCCGATGATGAAGTCAAGGAGGAAGTTTCGGCGTATTTTGCAGATAAAGAGAAATCATTTTCTTATGAGGGTATAAATAAATTAATTGAAAGATGTGAAAAATGTATCCGTCTTGCAGGTGAATATATTGAAAAAGAAAAATAATTTGGTTTTTTTATTTCCACCCCTTGTTCCCCATTCCGCGAATATAAAAACGCTCCCTCGTATATAACTACGATTCTGTATTTGATTCAAAAAGTTTTACACGACAGAGTACTCTTTTTGGTAGTACATGTAAAAGTGTATTAATCGTAGGGTCTTTGGGATGTGAAAAAAATATAGTTCTTACTTTATTACTTCTACCCAATGGATTTCGCTTCAAAAACATTTATATATGTTGCAGATCGTTTAGTGGGCAAAAATGTGAATACCTTCGGTGCTTACTGCAACCTATTCCTGAAATAGATTATTATGAATATACAAAGACAAATGATATACTACCTCCTGATAGTGCTTCTGATTGTTCTGTGACACCTGATGATATACCGACTATTAACTTAGATATAGTAGAACAATACTCTTTCGGTATACATCGTAATTTGTATTGTTTTTATTTAATTCCAACATATATGTAGTACAGTTCCTAAAAAATTATTAGGAAATAATAGCAACCTTTTACTTTTATTTCAACAAGATGACACCAATTTGAAACATATTTATAACGATCATATCCCTGAGTTAAGCTTGGAACAGTTTTTAGGCATATGTAGAATGTGTTGAAAGAAATCATTTAGCATGTTTGTTATCGATACCGATTGCAAGTTCAATGAAAGAAGGTATCGTTTCGGTTTTGATACGTGTATACACTTATGATCTCCAAATCTTAAACAGATTGTTTATTAACAAAACAATCAACAAGCAAGTAATTTAGCAAAAGACAGCAGCTTTCAAACAAAAATTAAGAAGGTTAAAAGCTGATATTGCAATATCTCGAAGACAAATTAATATATGTTACGCATTGTTACACTTCGCATATATTACTTTCTAAAATGTTTTAAAATTATTATTTTAATGCCGCGCTTTAATTTTCAAAACCCGTGTATACAACCTTCCGCGTTGCTAACACACATTCCAACATGGTGATTTGTCTGCTTCGCGCCAAACCCTAATTCCTGGAAATTACTAGCGAGTGATATTCTAGCTAATGTACGTTTTTTAGGTGCCTTAATACTTAACATTATGATTGCTTTACCATTAATTTTTACCCGATTTAATTAAAACCACGTCTCACAAACTATATCATACGTTAGTATAATTTACCACAAGTCTCTCACTAAAGTCCCATTTGATTATGTTATATTACTGTTGAGATAATTTGATTTATTTTATCCAAAATTATTTCTCTTCTGTTGATCCTATTAGATAAGATAGTAAATTACATTATATTTAGTAGAATATAACATTAAACTGATCCGCTCTACAGCAACGATCACTTTAGTAAACTACCTTTCAGGTAGAGGTAAGTCTCACCTGAGGCTTACCTGATCTCGTTTACCTGCGTTATACTGACAGCGGGACACCTACTGTGAGGTATCATTTTAATCGTCTTTCTTTCACGAATCTTCTGATTGAGTTTATTTTAATCAATACCGCGATCCCTTTCGCGTATCGTTAATTATAATCATTCTCTGCAGACCGTACTCTGTGATTGGTGCATTTCTATTTCCTTTCCCACTATTTTTTTAACCATCTTACCGTACCCCTCCGGGTAGTATAAAAAACCAGCGACGCGCTAAGCGTGCCCTCTCTCTGCATCTTGCCATCTCGTCGCCTTCATCAACAACTTGTAAGTTCTTGCTTCGCTACGCCATCTTAACCCTTGTACGCCCGTACAGTTTTGATGAGCATTAACCTCGTGTTGCCGCGACCCATCTTCCGGTAATACAGGACAGCCACGCTTACAAGATAAGTATCCCTTCGCTCTGTAATTGATTTTTCACTTCTTAATCTTTTACGCGATATTCGTCAACACAGACAAATAAACTCCATGCATGTGGTCTCTGCGAGTACATTAGCGCGTCTTTTCATGTAATTATTAAAGCTAGTGAATTTCTCGTTTTAAGTTATAACTGTTACATAAATTTTATTGAGATTAAGACAAATCTGCATTTATTTGTTGCGTGTTGATTTAATAAAGTACTTTAAGGGCATTTTTGCTGTTTTATTTTATGTTGTGCTAACCTTTTATTACAGCTGCGCCTTTATTCACGTAAGTACTATAACACTAGTTGTTTGTTCTTTTGATTCATCTGCATTTATTGCGTCGCCCGAGCTAGCCAAGCGTTCAACACAACGCAGCGACCGTAATAGTATCTATAGCAAAACTTTTAGAAGAAATCGCTACGAGACTAGGCAGTGATGAAAATGGCACGGTAAAAACAAAGGATAAAATATATACTAAGGACATTTCAGAGGAAATAGAAGAATCTTGGTCCGACATTTTACCAGATTGATTTTAAGTAGCAGCAACCTGGAACATCAATTATTCAACTTGGAACAGCTTCACAAAAACGTGTGGTGTGGTTTAGTCAGAACACGTATTCGTCACCTACCAGGAGACCAAGAATGTCAGTATCATTCATACAACCTACATTTTTAGAAGATTAATACATAGGTGAGCCTTACCGGAGACTCCTACAGGTGTTGAAAGTCTAATAGAGGATGATGAAGAAGAAGGCAAAATGCGGGTTCCGTGGAAGATCAAAAAAGTGAAAAATACTGTCGTAATGGTCGTTCACAAGAAAATATTGGTTTGGGTCGTGAAAGTGTTGCTGAAGATCCTGAAATGTCCATTAGACGACGTTCACAACAACTTGGACTTAGTGGATCAACAACATGGCGTATTTTACACAAGGATTTAGCTCTGAAGGCATATAAGGTTCAAATATCACAGGAACTGAAGCCATTAAATCATTTAAAACGTCGTTCATATATCAATTTCATCAATGAACAACCAGCTGATTTTTCTCAAAAAATAATGTTTTCTGATGAGGCACATTTTGAATTTGGTGACTATGTTAATAAACAAAATTTCCGTATCTGGGGTGAGGAAAATCTACGAATTATTCATGAGAAACCTATGCATCCTTAGTGTTTGGTGTGCATTATGATCAGGTGGTATAATTGGACCTTGCTTCTTTGAAAATGCTGCTGGTGAAGCTGTAACTGTCAATGGTGATCGACATCGTCGGATGATAACCGAATTTTTGTGGCCTGAATTAATGAATACGGATGGCGCTATACCTCACTTTCCACACGAATCAATTAATTTATTGAGAGAAAAAATTCCTGGACGTGTAATCTTAAGAAACGGTGATGTTAACTGGCCACCAAGATCATGCTATTTGACACTGTTAGACTATTTTCTTTGGGGTTATGTGAAAAGTCCGGTTTATAAAAACAATCCACAATCAATTCCTGCTTTGAAAGATGAAATTATTCGTGTCATTGGTGAGATAGAGCCTCAATTATGTCAAAATGTCATTGAAAATTTTAACAAACGAGTGGACGTCTGTGGAGCTCCAAGAGGAGGTCATTTGAAAGATATTATTTTTCGCATATAAATGTCATAACTGATACTTCAATTACCAATAAAAAATTTTTGAAAGTGAATGCAAATTATATGCTTTATTCTTTAAAAAAACCGCGAAATTTGAAACACCCTTTATGTTACGTTATTACAACTGTCTTTGTCTTTTTTGTATTTAAGATTAAATAAGAATTTAATCTTAAATTACTGATTCAACGTAACAACTTTCCAAAAATACACAGTAACCTCCAAGATTACATAAACACGATGATTTCCGATATATGTAAACCTCCAACCCTGACTTTCCTATTTTATAATTAAATTGTCATATATTTAAATTTATACAGCTGCCTATACTAAACATTAATCGTGTTTTAAGAATTATTTATATATTATATCATATACAAATTTATCTATGTTAGATTTTCTTACTCTATTTTCTAGTCCAGAAGATTGCAAAATGTATATATATACAGTTATTGAGAGGGAACGAACCAGCAGCTAATGAATGAGTTAAGAATTAGTTCAGCCCAGATGCTTAATTGGAGAACATGACACTGCGATTTAAAAATTGTAATCAAAGTTGTCTATTTTATCACCATATGTATATGACTGTCATATCACCCATCTCTATGTCAACTAATTTAGAATTATGTTTTATCACTTGATTTAAATTACTGGTTGTCACTAAATGTTCGTTGATTTTCAGAGAAAATTGTTTCTCTCAAACTGAGGGCATAACAGAAATAGAGTACGTACAAGCCACAGTGGTCAGTGCAATCTTATAAAATTAATCTCCCAAGAATTAAAAGATTATTTTCAGTTTCCATAGACACATTTGAAAATTTTTTGTATTGCCTATCTATTTCATTATAAAAATACTTCAATATAAAAAATACGACTTTTAATTGTATAACAAAATTTGCTACCTGACAAAGACTCTCAAGAGTATGAAATTGAATAAATTGCTGGAGTAACTAAAAAAATAAAAAAAATTTTGATTTTTTTAAGTAAAAATGAAATAAAGATTCAGGAGAGTATTCATTTCAGTTAATTACGTTGAATAAAAAAACACAGAAAAGTAATACCAACAAATTATACAATCGTATCTATGTATAATTTGTCCTGTCATGTCACATGGAACATCTTCACGAAGTCTTCATTGGTTCTTCCCTTCTGATATTGTTGTCCACTCTCTCCAACTTTTACAAGTCCCTCTATTCTTTTTCTGTTGTTTTCCAAACCAGCAACATTCTTCCATCTCCTTATTTCAATCGCAGTCAACTTGCTTTATAATATTCTTAGTATATGACCGATCTAGTTCTATTTGTGTTTTTTACTTTGATTTTTATAATTTCTTGATTCGTTCATTCATCATTGAAGTTTGGGTTATATATCAACCTTAGTGATTAAGTCATTCATCCTTGTAGAAAACTTTTTTTATTTATATCTCGGCAGACATCATTTATGAAGAAATTATTTCATCATATATTATTTTCATGAGCTATAGTATATTAACCATCTTACGTTTCAGTTTTTCTACAGCATTGCTTCGGAAGCTCTGGAAACGTTGAAAAACTGAACAAAATATGGCATTTTTCCTTACTGTTTCCACTTTTATAAAACAAGATGTTTGGTCGATATGCGATTTACCTTTTGACTTACTTGATACTATTTCAATATGCGGGTGATATTTGCGTATATTCTTAGGTGTACTATGTTTAATAATACTTTAGTAATAGTATGGAATAATGTTACCGTTCTTATATTGCCAAAATGCTTTAAGTATTCTCTCTTGGGCTTTTTCATTAGCATTCTAATTCTCTAAGTATATTTATTTTATCGAAGTATTTATATTAGACTTTTGGAATTCTACTAAATTGTTACCTACTCGCGTTAATTTACTTTTATTTAGATGTTCTATTCTCAAGTCCACTATATTGGTTGGTCAGTTTACACTTACTATATAATTATTACTATTATTATAGCGTATATTTTTCTCGCACTTCCTCAACTTAGCGCTGGAAGCTTTTCGCTTAATTTATTTATTGTCTATGGCTTTGCATTCAGATTGTACACGGCTGATATTGTATGGTTAATCATCAAAGAATGGCTTCTATGACGTTTTATCCATACATGGTACAGATATTTGTCAAATTATGAGAACTTTTATTGCTAATTGACTGCTTTTTTATATTTGTGTGTGTATGTGGAAGTAGGTAATTAAAAATTGCTTTGATGTAACATCCGTTACTGATACCACAATTGGTACTATTGCTACCACTTTTTAACTTCAAAACTTTTATTTCGATTATAAGTGTGGTTATATTTTCTAATTTTTATGTTATGTTTTGTAATGTTAGTATCATTTGGTATCGCAATGTTTATTATGTAAGTTTTCTTTCGCTTTTTTAAAGTTTAATTTATCGCCTATTGTAATTTATATGTCTGTCCGTATTGTTTTACTCCAACATAGCTTATAACAATTACTTCCAGGGGTGTATTTATAATATACTCCGCTAGTTTGCATGAGTTGACGTTTGAGTGCAAGTTGCTTGTAAAGGGTTTTCCAATAAGGACTTGACAACTTTTTTTCAAAATAAAATGCAGACCATTTGAGATATTTCAAAAACCTTATTATCGGGTTGAAGTACGATTAAAATATTTATGAAAGGAACTCGACTTCGTTCATAAGGCTACCGCTAGCACGTTTGCAGCGGTCGACTTGTTGGACCCAATTTTCGATGACTCGGCCACACAATTCGGCCGAAGCGGCTGCTATTTCGCGTTCAATGTTGGCTCTAAGCTCTTCCAACGTTGTCGGCTTGTTGGCATAGACCAATAACTTGACATAGTTCCAAAGAAAAAAGCCTAGAGGCGTTAAATCGCACGAACGAGGCGGCCAATCGACTGGTTCATTTCTTGAGATAACACGCTCATCAAACTTACTCTTCAATAAATCGACTGTAACGTGTGCTGTGTGGCTTGTGGTACCGTCTTGCTGAAACCACATGTTGTCCAAGTCCATATCTTCCAATTCTGGCCAAAAATAATCGGTAATCATGGCGCGATAACGATTACCATTCACAGTAACGTGACGATCATTATCGTCGACGAAAAAATATGGCCCTATGACACCGCCGGCATGCAAACCGCACCAAACAGTTATTTTTTGTGGATGAAGTGGTGTTTCATGAAGCACATGTAGATTTTCACCCGACCAATAACGCATATTTTGCTTATTGACGAATCCATTGAGCCAAAAATGCCCAATCGGAGAACGTACGTCGCTTCAAATGGTCCATCGGCTTCAATTCTTGAGTCAGCTTGATCTTGTATGGGTGTAAACCAAGATCCTTAAGCAAAATTCCCCATAAAGTGGTCTGGACGATGCCCAACTCTTGAGAACGCCGTAGAATTGACTGATTTGGATCATTTGCTACGGACGTTTCAACGGCAACGATATTTTCGACACTTCGACTAACCCGTTGTACTAGGGCGAGAATTACTACCGAAAATCGGAGTTAACACTCTTAAAGTAGCGGTCACCGACTCCGAATTTCTGTAGTAAATTTTTATAATTTGTAGACGTTGTTCGTTTGTGTACTTTACCATGATGAAAATGTTAAGTTTACTGAATAAATTGACAGTGACAGTTCGACGATTAGTGAAAGGGTGCGTTCACAAATTGAATTAAAATTTGTCAAGTCACTATTGGAAAACCCTTTATATAATTTTTGGTGCAATATTGCGTCTCTTCATGTAGTTCTCCCAGCCAGTGATTCACAGCCTCTTGTTATATTTCATATTGTTTCTTTGAATTAAGACATTGTGTGCAATTGCTATCTTAAAGGTCTTCTTAATTACACATCTGAAATAATCCATTCCACTTCTTATGGCCTTAATCTATTGTCAAACATGTTATAATTTGTGATTCATTATGACGAACTTTTTTCAATAGCGATTTTCTGACAGACAAAGCGTGTCGTGTCAAACTTTCACGCTATTTTAGTTAAGTATTGTGTTACATTTTATTAAGGAACGACTCAGCCCGGCATAGCGTCTACAAATTATTCAACTGTTACGAAAATCTCCGTTCAACGAGAAATATGTTTCGAGCTTTAGGAGCAACTTATGGTCTACGTAATCGGCCCACCGAACGTACAATTCGCTATATCATCGAAAAAATTAAAACGAAATTTTCATTATTGGACAATACGTGACCAAATTAATCATATCCAGTACGTAGTGAAGAAAATATAGCGATGGTAGCTAAGAATGTACGCGACGTCCATGAAAAGACGATTCGAAGTAGATCTCAACAGTTTGAGTTGTCGATACGACAACTTGGTGTATTTTACGTAGGGATCTTAGTTTAAAAGCATACTAAATTCAATTCGTTCAAGAATTTAAAGCAGTCGACCTTCGTTATCGCTTCAGTCTTTGGGCTCGTTAAAGGCTTGAAGAATATCTATTGTTTTCGACCAAAATTTTGTTAGCCCTGAGACTTCATTTCTGACTTAGTAGCTACGTCAGTAAGCACAATCGCCGTATTTGGCGTAAAGAACAAGCCGAAGAAGGGTCAAGTGCTGTCATTATATCCAGACAAAACCACAGTTTGGTGTGGTTTATAGGCAAGTGGAATCATCGGTCCATATTTCTTCGAAAATGAAGACGACCGCAACGTAACTGTGAATGACGCTCGTTTTTACGCCATGATAATTGAACTTTTGCTGCCTGAAATTGAATCCGTGATCTCGACGACATTTGGTTTCAACAAGACGTCGTTACTTGCCACATATTGCTTTATTGCGAGAACAATTTGGAGAAGATTTAATTTCACGTAATGGACCTGGGCAATGGCCGCCTAGGTCATGCCTTTAAACTTTTTCCTTTGCGGCTACGTGAACTCCAAATGTTACATGGATACGAGTGAGTAATTGGACTCGTGTTATTCGCTAAATACCACTTGAAATGCTCAAACGTGTCAACAAAATTGGAACTTCACCATATTAGGCGCAGTTACGACCAACATTTGAAGGAAATAACTTTTAAAAAATAAATGTCAAGAATGGTTCTTTTGTATAATAATAAAGAATAAGCCCATAAAATTGAAGTTTTGTCTTAAGTTGGAAAAAAGTACCTCCGAATGAATTACCCGTTCTAACACAGTATACAGTATATATTCAAAATTGAACATAAAAACACTCTACTACACACAAACTATCTGCTCTAAATGAACGCTATCAAATTATTCGTCGAATAAAAGACACTCAAAAACGTTTAAAAATAATACAATTTCCTAAAGACACTGATATGGAATTTGAAATGGACAAATACAAAACATATACCGACATATAAAAATGTAAGAGTCCTGAAAAGAAACACTTTCTTATACTTGATGTGACACGAAATTAACCTTCTGTATTTTTCTGTTTATTTGCTGGTTCCATTGTTTATTATTTAACTTGTTCTTTAACCATTAACTGTGGTGTTTGCATTTTTTGTTTTTCTGTTAATAATAGCTTTGTGTTAGGTGTTTGTCTTTTATTGTGCTACGATTGCAGGTAGTATTTTATACAGCATATTATAGGTAAACGTTGGTCTGTTGGATTTTTGTATTTTGATTATTTGGTTTTATAAATGTTGCCTTAAATATTTTGGCATTTTCTGTAAGTTTGTCATGATTTGATTTACTTATTCTGTTAGTTGTGTATGCAACTATATATATATATATATATATATGTTTACACCCAAGTTAATGTGTGTATATACCTAAATCATTCCAATTATAAGTGCTTGAGGGCTTTATAAGTTCCTCATTGGTAATTAAAAAATCTTTTTCCCGTTAAATGTTTCGAAGTTCATCTTCTTTCTCATTTATCCATGTAGATGCCTTCTTTTGTCTTATAGAATGTGACTAAATGCTTTTAAAAAACGTTATAATTCTTCAGCACTGGGTGATAAGTCCTACTGTCGATTTTTGCCTTTAGTGCTTTATGTTACTAACCTATATTCTTTCTTACGTTATTTATCTTTCTTCAAGCTTCAGTTGCCAAATTAGTTTCGTAAAACTTTTCGTTTAGTTATTCGATATTTTACATATTTAGGATTAGGGCAGTGATAGCAGCTACGTAAATCAATAGTTGTAGGTCTGCTAATGTGTTTACTTCTTGAGTATATTTTTGCAACAGTCTCAACTATATGGCATGTATATTTTTTGAATATTAGTTTAGATAATGAAGGTTCAAGATGTTGTATTCTATCATTTATTTGTTGTTTTGTGTTGGTCTTGTATTGTGATCATAGATTTTAGAGCGATAGTTATTAAATTTCAATATATACTTGCAAGCTATTATTTTTTATTGTAGTAAATAAATTACATCGTGCAGTTTATAATTTTCGTGTATGTTCTACTTCTAACATTATTTAAGCATCAAGTGGCATTTCGACATCTTTCCATTGGTGAGAAAAAAGTTTGTTGGTTGGAAAATAGCCATTTAAACATTAGATATAAAGATGAATTCATAGACTTGAAATGTATGGGTGCAATATTAAATAATATTTGTAAAGTTTATGAGAAGAGTGATTATTTAAAAACTATTGTAAATTTAGATATTATAGATTTAGAATATGTCAATAATGTACTTAATTTAATTAAGAGTAACAATTCTTGTTTTTAACATGGACTATCAAATAGTGCTTGCTCTGGAAGAAATGTTAAAATTTTGTTGAATTTATTTATAAAAACAAATATAATATTTGTATTAATAAATAATATAAAAGAATTATGTTTTACTTTAGTTATAATTAGAAATTTTAGTGAAAACCACATAAACCAAGATTAAATGAATATTTTTAGGATAACTAATTTAAATATATACTCTTAGTAATAATATTAAAATTTATTAACCTACAATTTATATTAATGCCTTTAAGCTCTGTCTTGACTTTCGCTACTTTTATTTATGAATTTGTATTAATGTTCTTTTGGCTAATTCTGTTTCGTCGTACAGGGTATTCGAGTTCATCGTATGGGGTATTACAGGGACGTAAGGACGTAATCGTTATGTAAGTGCAAGTGGGTGGGAGAATGCTAATATTAAAATATATCTACAGATATCTTTCATATATATTAATGCCCTTTTGACTAGGCGCCATCTCGATTATTAAATTTATATTAATGCCCTTAGAGATAAGCGCCGTTTTGATTTTAAAATTTTTCTTTTCCTCGTATATTGAATTACATAAGGCTTTTTAATCGTACCTCGTAGATTTGATTTCGTCAGCCGTTTTAACCGTGCCTCGTATATAACACGTCATATGACATATCATCTCCTTTCTGTTTCATATCTTTATTCTCTTTTCCAATAACTTCTACCTATAATTATACTAACTTCCAGAACATAATAATCGTGATCACTAACCTCTATTCCAATAATTTCTAAAGCCTGAACTCTATTCAATAATTCGAATTTATGTTAGTTTCTTAATGCAATACACATTTTCACATACATCACTAACTTGAACTATTATTCAAATAAAGCAAGCATCCGTTTATAAACTTTCCATCGAAAAGCGATATTACCTAGACTTTAATACTTAGCATTAGAATGACATTTATATAAGAAATTATCTTGACATTGAGATATTCTAGACATTGATCGGACCTAGACACTGACATGATCTCAACATTTAAATGACCTTGAAGTTGACATTACCTCGAAATTGAAATGACTGACATCGAAACGCCCTTGACCTTGATCTTGAAGTGACATCAAAACGGCCTTGAATTTGAAAAGTCCCTGGCTTTTAAATGTCATTGAAACAACGTCAAACTTGGAAAGAGCTTAACTGTGAAATAATCCAACCTCGACATTGAAACTATACTGACCTTGAAATGTTCTTGGCATTGAAATAATCTGACCTTGAAATGGTCTTGGTTTCGAAACGATATCAACCTTGCAATGACGGCGACATTAAAATTTGCTTGACATTGAAACCTCCTCGGGCTTAGCCGGTTCTAGAATCTTCTCATTGACTTTGACCCTTCAACATGCATTGTGATCAATCAAAGACAAGGTTCGAGAATCGGCGAGTCTCCATTCTGAATAGCGTTAATAAAAGACATACATTTGTTGGTGGGTGTGTTTTGAAAGATATTTTCTATGTGACAGTGCACATATCATCTAAAGACCGATCGTTACTCAACCAAAATGCTTCTTCGAAATTCTCCTTATCCCTCGATAAAGGAGTCCAAAAATACGGGAAGATTGCACGTCTGTACACCTTAGTAAAAATTACACTGTAGGGGTGAAAGTGGCACAGAAGAAAATATCCTAGAAGGGTCGAGAAATCCACTCGTGTTAGTTTGATTCCTATGCAGATAGAGAGTAAACATGTACATACACCTAAAGCTCATCTACTGATGCAAGAGGGAGTAGATATACTAGTATAGTGCATTCGATATACATACGTCGCACATTGCTGATATATAAAGGAACATAATATGATAAGACTTGTTTTTCGTGGCTTAAATAAAAGACGCTAGTGAATTGAATTTTTAACATAAAATATCCATAACTTGAACACAATATGTACGATAAAATACACAAATATGTGAGAGTAAACTAATGCTACATTCGATGAAACGAAATCGAAATAAAACGTTACACTAAGTTTATATGAACATCCGCAAATAGCCAAATACACAAACTATACACCGTTCTTGAAAAATGATATAAAATAAATATACGTGGCATAATTCAGCCGACGATTCAACGAACTTCTCACCATATTTTCTTATAACAATATTATTCCTTCGAAATCTATGGAACTATATCTTTCTTATACTCCCTTATTTTATAGATATTGTTCTCTATAATAATCTCATCCCTTTTGATATATTATTTAAAATTATATATTTTACAGTTAATTGTTGAGGTCGTTATATTGTGAAATTTTATTATACTAAAGAATAAATAAAACACTTTGTCTAAATTTCACGCTATGTTACATATTAACTGCACGACTAGTGCCGTCTGTCCGATCGATAATATCTTAACACAGTTAATATATAACATAGTGTGAAATTTAGACAGTGTTATATATATTTCTTAGTGTTTTATTTATTCCTTACTGTATATTTTACCCACATAAAAAAATCAATTGATCCTCAGTTATAAGTGTCTAATTTTTCTAATAACTTAATTTGTATTAGTCTCTGGATATTACTTTTTATTAGATTAATAAGTTTTATTTATTCTAACTACGTTTATATTGAAATTTATTGCAATTCTCAAGATCTTCATGACATTTCGCTCTGATTCTTTTATTAATTCATTGTAGATTTAACTTACACTAATTGAAACTTTGGATTTATAGATTGCTATGAACAAACTGACAATAACTATGACCCATTCTATATACAATGATGGCCAATACTATCTAATTTAATCACTAAAGTTGATATGTAACCCCTTTCCACATTAACTTTTGCAATTCTGTATACGCATTTCGACAACTAAGTTGTCATCATCAGCAGACAATTGCAAAGTGTCGCACCTGGTAAAACACGGCGAAAAATACCTGTACGAAAACAAACTCCGTACGCGATCTACATCGCTAAGAACCAAAATGTACACTGCGTGTTTGCACAAGATTTTAAAAAATTGTTTTACTTAAACTAGGATGAACGACATTGAAAAAAGGAACACGGACTCGACCGATAAGTACCTGCATGTGATTTATTACTGTGTTTCTCTTCTTCGGACATTAAACAGACCGTAAAGGGTCGTCTGCATTGGCCCATTGTCACTATTCACCACATGGCTTTTGTTTAAGATGTGCATGCTTCGATACGTGTCTAATTCACGATAATTATACACGTTCTTTATCAAATGTAAACAATCCATGTTAACACTGTGGTTATTTGCTAACACGTGCCTTGCTATACCTGATTTTTCTGGTCGGTTGAATTTTATATGCGCAAGGTGTTTATACCGGGTTTCGATCGATCGTTTATTTTGCCGATGGATTGTTAATTGCAATCTAAACATTAAACTCGGTAGATTCCCGACTTTTTATTATCTTCGATTTTGTCTTTTGCATTTCCTAAAAGGGTTTTAATTGAATTATTGGAGCGAAAACGAAATTGAAAACCGCGCTTTTTTTTTCTTTTACCTTATCATCGTGTGACAAAAAATTTAAATAGTATTTTCAAAGGGCGCGGTTTTCAAGTTTGTTTTCGCTCCAATAATTCAATTAAAACCCTTTTAGGAAATGTAAAAGACAAAATCGAAGATAATAAGTCGGGAATCTACCGAATTTAATGTTTAGATTGCAATTAACAATACATCGGCCAAACTAAACGATCGATTGAAACCCGGTATAAAGAACACCTTGCGCACATAAAATTCAACCGACCAGAAAAATCAGGTATAGCAAGGCACGTGTTAGAAAATAACCACAGTGTTAACATGGATTATTTACATTTGATAAAGAACGTGTATAATTATCGTGAATTAGACACGTATGGAGGCATGCACATCTTAAAGAATAAAAGCCATGTGGTGAATAGTGACAATGGGCCAATGCAGACGACCCTTTATGATCTGCTTAATGTCCGAAGAAGAGAAACACAGTAATAAATCACATGCAGGTACTTATCGGTCGGGTCCGTGTTCCTTTTTTCAATGTCGTTCATCCTGATAACTTAGTTGTCGAAATGCGTATACAGAATTACAAAAGTTAATATGGAAAGGGGTTATATATCAACCTTAGTGATTAAGTTAATAAACCACAGGGTCCATCAAATTCAAATACTATCTAATGGTAGAGATTTCACTTTATATCGACATAAGAAAATATGAATTGCCAATATTTACTTATGAATCTATGTATTCTTTTTTCCTTTATCACAAGTAAGTTTTAAATTTAACGTGTATAAAGTTTTGGCCTGTGTGTGTGAGTGTTCTTAAATTTCGTGAGACAAACTGAATAATAATGATAACAATCAAAGGGTCATATGGACAATAATAAATTAAATAGGAAAAGAAATGTGCACAAGTAATTAACTTTATATTGTCTGCAGATTATCTTAAAGAATACTTTATAGAGCAAAGTGAAAATAAAAATAGTATAAGACAACATAATTTTATAGATTATCTACAGAATACGAATATTCTAAATGCGGCCTCCTGCTACTTCAATCCGTTACCATTTGTAGAAAAAAAAATAAAAGCAGAAAAGGCTGAAGATTCTTACAATTTTCCACCAAGCTTCTGAAGTATGTAATTGATAACATAAGTGAACCATTGATATATGTGACAAATACATGTCTGACTGAAGGATGTTTTGAAAGTATAAAAAGTGTTGAAGGATGTTTTGAAAGTATAAAAAGTGTTTCCTGCTTTCGAGAAGAATGACGTTCATGATCCACGAAATTGTAGATCTATTTACAAACTGCCATCAATTTGAATATACCGTTGTCAGCAGACTGGTGAGTTCTTTGAAAAAAAATACTTTAACGCATCCCAGAACATCCATCGCATCCATCATCGCGAGGATAATTTAGGCATTACAGGTATTATAGAAATACTTGAAGAAATATATAATACTTTAGGCAGACAAGAGTCAAATGACACATTGTGACTCAAATAAAGCATTTGACACTGCTGATTATTCCATTCTCATATAAAAGGCAATGTGTAATATTTAAGATGTTTTTGAAACTCGATGTGTCATTCAAGGTATTCCTTGGGAGTCAATACTGGGACCACTCTTGTTTGTGATGAAACAAGTATGTATGTTGATAATACTTTTTTTGTTGGTCAAACGGAAGAATATATGAACTAACCAGATATATTATCAACTGCCAAAAAGTGAGTCTGTGTTAAAATTAAATGTTGAAAAAAATCAAGATATTACTTTTACAATGAAAATAACTGATAAACGGGTCATTAAGTATGTTGGGATAGATAATCAAATGAATAGTCTGAACATAAAGTACAAACATCAACAAAGTTAACGGTCGCAACATACTTCGTAATCCTCGTCGTGCTATATGTTCTAGCCGTTAAATGCATACATACAGCATGAGAAAGACAAAACAACTTGTTTACCCCTGACGACCCTTCTCATATATTTCAATTTTCACGCAGTAGCTGATTATAATATAATATTCCGGGAAATGGTCTTTGGAGGTCCATAGAATTTTGATCTTACGAATTTTAAGATATCTAAAAGCAAGAAAAAAAGTAAATAAAAATTTATTAATCCAATGATACTAACCATTCCATATGAATATAATTTAGAATCATACAACATATACATAAAAATCTTAAAAAAGGAAAAATCTAAGAGTATCAAACCAGAAACAGAGGCGAATTAAGACTACGGTATCACAGACTAAAAGCAGTCTCACACACAATTTGGTTTTCTTTGAATGCTTTAATACAGTAACAATTTTTTTAAAATTTTAAATAATGAAAGTTTGCACAATATTAGTACGTCAAAGATAAGAAATTCTGTTTTTTATCTATATTTACATATGAACCATCACCAAACAATTAAGCTTGTACTATACACAGTGTCTCATCGTTTTCTTTAAAAAAAGCATAATGAAAAAGAGTATTGAAAGTTAAGTACAAGAAAGTTTTATACAAGTAAGTATTGCATTTTAATAAAATATTTATTTGCCTAACAGAACATACAATAGAAACAAGAGAATATAATTTAATTTTCATTAAAAGCAAAATAAGTTGTTTGATTCATTCGATAAAAAAGGAGCAAGAAATAAAAAAAAATAAATAAAAGGAGAATAAGACAAAGTATTCTAAAATAATGGCACAACTTATACAATAGAAAATCATATTGAAGGAACTAAAACTCAAAATGCTAAAGTCGGTATTTCGGGACATTTTATTGAAGTTATTACACATTAGGTATAATGGAGACTTATAAGCACGCTGGTTCGTGGAAATGGAAAGTAGAATATGACAGGAGGACGTGATAGAAATTGTGGTACAGAAAAGTTAAAGTCCAAAATAGGAGAAGATTATGAAGATCATACAAGAAACAGAGTAATCTAATTACGTCGGTAAGATGTATATCGAAACTCGACAATAATGTAGCACGTCAAAGTTACAAGGAGAATATAATAAATTGACTTGGGACCATAAGAGTTTAACCGAACACTTTTGCATCTCTTCCACTTCCCGCTGCTGAACTTCATAATATGGATACCAAATGATGCAGGCTTCAAGACGAGAATTCACTTGCGAATAGCATAGGGCCTCCAAAGTATAATAGAAAATGACATACAATTACGAATAATGAAACCCAGATTCTTTCTTGTCTGCTTAACGATATGTTGAATATACACAGGGAAAGTAAAACGAGAGTCAACACATACACTCAAATCTTTTATATACACACTGCGTGTTAAAAGAGTGACATCAAATCAGAAGTGAAACTTATTTGATTAGCTAGAAAAATTTATCGCTTTACATTTGTCAGGATTTAGAGTTAGGTTGCTAATTTTGTGCCAATTAAATGTACTAATTATGTCTACTTGAAGTTGTTCAAAGTATTTACACCAGGCGATATGCCTTTATATCATCTGTGAATAGCAAATTATCTGTCATTATTCGGTTATTGAGGTCATTAATAAATTCCAAAGTTAGAGGCCTAAGATACATAAGATAAAGGAAAATAAGAGACGAGCGAGAAGACATTGAAAAACACGTGTCGATGTCTATTACTCAGATACGATCCAAAGAAGACAATCACTGAATCCGAATGCTTTGAGTTTGAATACAATAATTTCATGGTCTATGTTGTCAACTTCCTAAGAGAAATCTTTGTAAATTGCATCCATCTGACCCCGCGATTCCAATATCTCAGTAACATGGCCCGCAAGAATACCAAATAAGAATAAACTTGGCATTGGGGTTTTCCTGAAGAAAATAGTTTGTCTCCAGGCAAAGAACGGGAAGTAATAAATAAAATTAACGCCACAATAATAATTGTGGTAATTAATCCAGATATGTTGCAATGCATCCTAAATTTAATTCCGCAAAGGCTATAGCTTTGTCATCAAATACCAATGGCTACCAGTTTCGGCATTTGCATTATCATTGTTAATACAATATTATTTTTATTAGACTTAAATAAATCTCGTATTTTGTCGTGCCATTTTATACCATGTTACCAAATCTACTATTCTTGTGCGCAGTACGCGTGGCTTAACTAATGAAAATACAAGATTTCTGTATGTATATATATATATATATATATATATATATATATATATATGTATATATAACTTGCTACAGATTTGATCAAAGTAAATATACTTCAAAAATAGTAACAAAACATATGGAAATTTATATCAAATTTATAAAACAAGGACCAAGTATAATAAATATGTAACAAAAATATGATAAATGGCTTAACTATATAACAAAAATTGAAAATGAGGTATAAATATAGAAGAATAGAATAACATAAATAATGTGTATGAGAATACAAGTAAGACCAGATTGACATATATATTTTCTTTGGAGTAGAACCGGCTGTTTGCAGAGGCGCTAGACATTTGAAATGAAAAATATATAGAAAATATTGACTAAATTCATATTAATTATATAAATGTTAAAAAGGTTTTGCGTACATTTTAATAATTTCTATGTTATACTCGTAATGGTAGTGTTAGTGTAAGATTTTATATATATATATATATATATATATATATATATATATATATACATATATATTGCTGTGATACGCTCTTTGAATTTTGAGAATAAAATCTACATTGTGAGATAAGTATTTTCATTCAACATATTTTTGAAGTTGAGACTCCCTTTATGAATTCGTTTATAAGTTTCTAAGGGATAAGCTTGGGTTCTTTTGAATCAACTAGACCTAGCCTCTAGTTATGAATAAGATAAAAATAAAAAAACAATTAATAACAACTTATAAATTTAATATGATTAAATAGCTACATTTATGAAGAAAAACTGATAATCGTTAAGGCAGTTAAAATACTTATAACAAACTACAAGAAATGAAATATACATGAGAAAAAAACTATGTTATCTTCAAAAACATTTAAACATTTCAAGTAGAGAATAAAGAATAAGATTTTAATTTTGATGGAACCTGTGGTTGATTGACTTAATCACTTAAGGTTGATATATAACCCTTTTCGACATTAATTTTCGTATTCTGTACACGAATTTCGACAAACAAGTTGTCATCATTAGCAGATAATTACACAGTGGAATCTACGGCAGAAACTCTCACGACACAAATTCCTTACACGATCTGTACAGTCGAAAGCCAAAACGCGCACTGTATATTTGTTTCACAAAATTGTAACAGAAATTGTATTCTAGTCTTAAACTAATCTAAAAGAAAAGTACATGTATGCGTTTACTGCACCCTCCCTTGGTTAACGTATAAATGGTCAAAAAGAGATGAGTTACGGTTAAGACCCAAGTCTGTGTTCAACACATGGCACTTATTCTTCAAAATGTATATCCTTTCATACATATATAATTCGCGATAATTACATATTCTTTACAAATTTCAAGCGATCTGCCGTTACACCATGATTACTCTACAAATGTTATTCGAAAACCGCGCCCTTTAAAAACACTGTTTAGATAACGGTTTTCAAGTTACATTTCGGTCCACTAACTCTACCAAATTCCTTTTAGAAAATGCAAAAGACAAAGCCAAGGACAACAAAAAATCGTTAATTTACGGAATTAAATGTCTAGATTGCAGTAAGCAATACATCGACCAAGCAATACGATCGATAGAAATCCGGTATAAAGAACATATTGCGCACATAAAATTTGATCGGTCAGAAGAGTCCGGTTTAGCAAGATATGTGTTGAAAAGTAATCATGGTGTAACCGCGGATTGTTTGCATTTGCTAAAGACCGTATATAATTACCGTGAATTAGATACGTATGAAAGAATATATATTTTGAAGAAAAAAGGCCATGTGTTGAACACCGACTTGGGTCCTAACTATAACTCATTTCTTTTTAACCTCTTATATGATAGACAAGCTAGGGTGCAGTAAACGCATACAGGTACTTTTCTTTCTTTAAGACTAGAATACAATTTCTGTTAAAATTATATGAAACGAATATACAGTGTGAGTTCTGGTCTTCGACGGTACCGATCGCGTACGGAATTTGTCTCGCGCGGGCTTCTGCCGTAGTTTTCAGGTGTAATATTGTTTAATTATCTGTTTATGGCGACAACTTAGTTGTCGAAATATGTATACAGAATACGAAAATTATTGTGGAGAGGGGTTATATATCAACCTTAAGTGATTAATAACAACATTTGAAGTTAGAAATTGTATCTATATTGAAAAAATTTAGATTCGAATTGTGTCTAAAACGAAAACCTTAGTTTTTGAAAGTTTACTAAATCAAAACTTCAATTATAACGATTGTACTCAAAAAATTTGTCATTTAATGTAAAATTCAATTAAATTAACTCAATATACAAGTATGCACTCGTCATATAATCTAGAGCAAAGCAAATCTAATTCCTTATTTGTGTTTTTAAAATAAAATAAATAAAGTTAAATAGGTTGCTTGGTACACATAGCTAGCATCCGCCTAAGAGTGCACGTACATTAAGTTATCTGACTCAAACAATACCAATTACTTGTAAACATCATTATCCCCTATAAATAATCTTTATTTAACAAACAGTAATTATTGATAATGTATAATATATATACCCCCGAAATTATAGTATTAAGATTATTGTATTATTATTGTAGTCAGATGTATCTATGTTAGTTGTAAATTAAAATAAAGTTCTTGTACTTGTCTCGTTCGTTCTTTTTAAAAATGCCGAGTGACGGTCGAGAAACATAATTCGCGCAGTCAGTAGGATAGAAGAACTTGGAGATCGACGCTACAAAGAAGCTGTGTCTACAAGTTTGGTCTTTACCATTTACCTTCTATCAAGAGTTTACGGTTGAAATATCCAGAGGCCGACGCAAAGAAGCTGTACCTCGAGGTTAGATCTCCGATCGCTCACAGAACCAGTAAGTCAAACAATTCCTTTCTTTTTAACATTCCTTACACGAATATTTTGAACAGCTAATATTTTCAATTTTTCAAACATTGTATCAAAATCTTATACGGTGTAAATTATACATATATTACTACAATTAATCGAATATTAATTCTCATATCATTATACTATTATTAAAAAGAGCTACAATTGATTTATGCAAAATTCAATAGAAAATTAAACTGAATTACTATTAAACATGTCACTCAACGTCAGTCAAGTAATCCCCGTCGCAAAAGCTAACGCGGAGTTTTTACCCACTTTTAACGGAGATAGCGGACAACTAGAATGTTTCATTTATAGATGCGATAAGTTTTATAATTCTTACGGCAAGTCAACGAATAATGGACTAAACGATTTTGTTTTCAATGTTATTTGCTCAAAACTTAGAGGTAACGTATCAAACTTTCTAATGTGTAGGCCAGACCTTGCCACATGGCCTAGTGTCAAAACTTCTCTTAGAGAAAATTTTGGTTACAAAATTGACAGACAAACTTTAACTCGAGAATTCCTCCAGTTATCTCGACAAAAAAACGAAAGCGTTTTAGAATTTTTAGAAAGACTAAAGTTACTCAAATCACGCGTAGAAGTTAAAATACAAACGAATTCATCTCTCTCTGCAGATCAAAAAACACTTCTCATTAGCCAAAATGAACTTAATTCACTAGACGTCTTAGCTGCAAACGCTAACGACAAGCTTCGATTACTGCTTGATATCAAACAACCTAATCATTTAGCTGATGCCTCAGACGTAGTATTACGTCATTTCCATAACGAAAAAAGAATTAGTATGCTTACACAAAACCAACATCCACATACATCACGAAAACAAAACTTTTCTACACCCAAGTTCAATGTTAGACATGCAACAAACAACGTACCATACCCGTCTAACTCACGCAATTTCTCAACGCCTCAATTTAGCCACTACCCGACATTTATGCCCAGACAAAGTCAAACCCAACACCAAACAACGTTTCCCTCGCAACCGATCCCTATCCAGACAAGACCAGTTAATCGATACTTTCCCACCAATCAACAAGTTTTCGAGAGAACAAGACAACAACCAAACGTTTTCTCTCCGAAAAACTCTAACAAACCAAATGGACGCCCAGAGCCCATGGACACCTACTCCGCAAATCGCACAAACAACTTTTCCAAAAACCTTAATAAACCTAGCGGACACCAAGAGCCCATGGATACGTATTCCGGCAATCGCTCGAATAACTATCAAAGAACCAAACCCACAAATTTTATGTTCGAGGAATTACACAATAATGAATCCATCCCAGAACCACACGAAAGTCTAAACATAGAACCTCAAGTTCCATACGACTCCGATACGTATTACGAAGATAATTATTATGAACCAGAAATTGACGACCAAAATTTTCAGTGCGACCCAGAGTCAAACCCGGACGGATAGACTTAAATAACATAAACTTAAATAACTCCCTACCTTACATCCAATTGCATAAAATACCCATAAAACTACTAATAGACACAGGATGCCAGGATGTATATAGCAGAAAAATTCTTTCCCGACAAAATTTTTCAAAATAACACACCAATCTCTACCTGCACAAGCACAAAATTCAGTAGTTTTAAAGCCGATATTCCTCTTTTTACTGAAATGGACATACCAACATCGTTTGAATTCATTTTATTCCCCTTTCATGATTATTTCGACGGCATCATTGGGTTACGTGATTTAAGGAAACTAGGACTCACAATGGACCTAGGTAGTCAAACCTTACGTAACAGCAATATCGAAATACCTTTCCTTTACCGAACCGATTTCGAAACACAAAAAATAGAGATTCCCCCCGAGTCTATAGTCGCACGAGGCATAAAAACAAATCTTCCAGAAAACTCAGAAATAATTATTAACGAAATAAGTCATCGTAATGGCTCAATTAAGATTCCAGCCTGCATCACTAAAGTAAAAAATCAAGTTGCAAGAATTGAGATCCACAACCTCACAATGGAAAGCCAAATCACCCATCTAAGTCGCGATTTTCTTAATCGATTCAGCACTAAATTTAATGCCAATGAGAACGAATGCTTTCACATAGAAGCTGCAGACTCGAATTGTAATCCTAATAATAAAATTTGTTACGAGAACTTACGTACAAACTATTTAAATGTAAACGAAAGCCAAGCATTAAAAAAGGTTATAACGGAATTTTCTAATCTCTTCCACGACGAACATCACAAATTAACATTTACGAATAAGGTTAAGCAGAAAATTAACGCCAATACCGATGCTCTCTCTCTCGAATAGAAATACATCCTTTAGATATATCGGACAATCAATCAATTATAGTAAACGTAGACAGCACAGAACCGCTGGAATTCACACCTGAGGAATTAGACACTATCCCAAACAATACAATAAATCCCGTTCCTCCAGAAGAACAAAGAAAAATACAAATAAAAAAACCACAGCGAAAACCTTTTGTTACAGGACACCAAAATGATGTTGATAGTGCCACTGACTCTGATGACGACATTCCTTTGTCACAGCTATTTAATCAAAATCAAAAGTATAGAAAATCCAATCCTACCATTACAACTAGGTAAAGCCCATATAATTGAAACGGAACATACATTCCTATATCACGTAAACGTTACCATACCAGCCTCACTAAATTTAGATATCAAAAACCATATACATTCTATAAAAAATACGCTAAACAATAATACGAATCACTTCAAAATACTTTTATCCCAAAAATTAGATATTGCAGAGATATTGAATTCAAAAATCCAAAACAAATTATCGCCTATACATAACATCCGCCATAAAAGAGGAATTTTCGACGGAAACGGTACGGCATCGAAATATTTGTTCGGTACGATGGACATTAACGACAGAAATTATATAAACACATATCTAGACACTATCAGTAGAAACGAAAACAAATTACAAACCACAACGTCACAACAGCAATCAATATTAAGAGAAGTAATTAGCAAATATACAGACGCGTTCGAAACCATTCGAGATAATCAAAATAAAGTGCTATCGCAACTTAATCACCTCACCAGAAATTATAACAAATTTGAAGAACAACAAGAAATAGTTTCGCTAAACCTAATAATAGATAAGCTCATATTAGAATTACAAATATTGCTAGATATTATTAGCAATTTGGAAACAGCTTTATCGTTTGCCAGATTACACATTCTGCATACATCAATTGTACAAACGTCAGAAATCGAAAAAATACTAAAAACATTGAATAACGAACTTGGCTACCAATATTTACCAAAATTCAGTCACTTAATCACTATTACTCTCTTTTTACAACGAATGTCATTGTTACAAATGACATCATACTGTTCAAAATATACCCACCCTTAACATCCAAACCGTACAATTATTTCCACCTATTCCCAGTATATCAGAACAATTACACAATAATCCCGGAAACACCCTACCTTCTGTTTGACGCAAATGATTTCTGGAATTCGGAAAAGAAATGTCAAAACATCGAGAACATGTATTTTTGCGAACGCGAAAATTTGGTTAAAGGCGACCTATGTCTAAAGGAATTCCTCATGAATGGAACAAACAGATGTCCAATAACTGCAGTCAACCTGACAAGAACGCTAGTACAGAAAATCAGCCCGAGAAAGATCCTAGTAAACCCCAAGAGGTCAACTACCATCTACTTTACATGTCCCGAAGCCGGCTTCTCAGTCATACATGTACCATCCGTAATAGAATTGAAAAACTGTAGTGTAGAGATCGAACATCAACGCTTCGCACCAAATGAACGCTTGCCCGGAGAAAACATATTCGACCTTCCTAGTTTAAACGTAAGTCGTTCACCATACAAAAAAGGAAACGTTATACAAATATCCACAATCAACGAAAAAGACCTGAAACATATCAAAATACTAGCCGATAGCCTGAAAAGTGAAGAAATGGTACCGTTACAAATCATACATCATTCGTGGGCCAATACGACCTTACTCATCATCGCCCTACTCGCAATATTAAGTCTCTTAGGGCATCACATCTGGACTAAACTCAAATCAGCACGGAGTGCGGATATAGAATTGGACCGAAGACACGAACCAACACCGGATCGCCTGTTCGCTCGTCCTAATGAGGGAGGAGTTATGTGACTCAAACAATACCAATTACTTGTAAACATCATTATCCCCTATAAATAATCTTTATTTAACAAACAGTAATTATTGATAATGTATAATATATATACCCCCGAAACTATAGTATTAAGATTATTGTATTATTGTAGTGAGATGTATCTATGTTAGTTGTAAATTAAAATAAAGTTCTTGTACTTGTCTCGTTCGTTCTTTTTAAAAACGCCGAGTGACGGTCGAGAAACATAATTAAAAAATAGAGATTCCCCCCGAGTCTATAGTCGCACGAGGCATAAAAACAAATCTTCCAGAAAACTCAGAAATAATTATTAACGAAATAAGTCATCGTAATGGCTCAATTAAGATTCCAGCCTGCATCACTAAAGTAAAAAATCAAGTTGCAAGAATTGAGATCCACAACCTCACAATGGAAAGCCAAATCACCCATCTAAGTCGCGATTTTCTTAATCGATTCAGCACTAAATTTAATGCCAATGAGAACGAATGCTTTCACATAGAAGCTGCAGACTCGAATTGTAATCCTAATAATAAAATTTGTTACGAGAACTTACGTACAAACTATTTAAATGTAAACGAAAGCCAAGCATTAAAAAAGGTTATAACGGAATTTTCTAATCTCTTCCACGACGAACATCACAAATTAACATTTACGAATAAGGTTAAGCAGAAAATTAACGCCAATACCGATGCTCTCTCTCGAATAGAAATACATCCTTTAGATATATCGGACAATCAATCAATTATAGTAAACGTAGACAGCACAGAACCGCTGGAATTCACACCTGAGGAATTAGACACTATCCCAAACAATACAATAAATCCCGTTCCTCCAGAAGAACAAAGAAAAATACAAATAAAAAAACCACAGCGAAAACCTTTTGTTACAGGACACCAAAATGATGTTGATAGTGCCACTGACTCTGATGACGACATTCCTTTGTCACAGCTATTTAATCAAAATCAAAAGTATAGAAAATCCAATCCTACCATTACAACTAGGTAAAGCCCATATAATTGAAACGGAACATACATTCCTATATCACGTAAACGTTACCATACCAGCCTCACTAAATTTAGATATCAAAAACCATATACATTCTATAAAAAATACGCTAAACAATAATACGAATCACTTCAAAATACTTTTATCCCAAAAATTAGATATTGCAGAGATATTGAATTCAAAAATCCAAAACAAATTATCGCCTATACATAACATCCGCCATAAAAGAGGAATTTTCGACGGAAACGGTACGGCATCGAAATATTTGTTCGGTACGATGGACATTAACGACAGAAATTATATAAACACATATCTAGACACTATCAGTAGAAACGAAAACAAATTACAAACCACAACGTCACAACAGCAATCAATATTAAGAGAAGTAATTAGCAAATATACAGACGCGTTCGAAACCATTCGAGATAATCAAAATAAAGTGCTATCGCAACTTAATCACCTCACCAGAAATTATAACAAATTTGAAGAACAACAAGAAATAGTTTCGCTAAACCTAATAATAGATAAGCTCATATTAGAATTACAAATATTGCTAGATATTATTAGCAATTTGGAAACAGCTTTATCGTTTGCCAGATTACACATTCTGCATACATCAATTGTACAAACGTCAGAAATCGAAAAAATACTAAAAACATTGAATAACGAACTTGGCTACCAATATTTACCAAAATTCAGTCACTTAATCACTATTACTCTCTTTTTACAACGAATGTCATTGTTACAAATGACATCATACTGTTCAAAATATACCCACCCTTAACATCCAAACCGTACAATTATTTCCACCTATTCCCAGTATATCAGAACAATTACACAATAATCCCGGAAACACCCTACCTTCTGTTTGACGCAAATGATTTCTGGAATTCGGAAAAGAAATGTCAAAACATCGAGAACATGTATTTTTGCGAACGCGAAAATTTGGTTAAAGGCGACCTATGTCTAAAGGAATTCCTCATGAATGGAACAAACAGATGTCCAATAACTGCAGTCAACCTGACAAGAACGCTAGTACAGAAAATCAGCCCGAGAAAGATCCTAGTAAACCCCAAGAGGTCAACTACCATCTACTTTACATGTCCCGAAGCCGGCTTCTCAGTCATACATGTACCATCCGTAATAGAATTGAAAAACTGTAGTGTAGAGATCGAACATCAACGCTTCGCACCAAATGAACGCTTGCCCGGAGAAAACATATTCGACCTTCCTAGTTTAAACGTAAGTCGTTCACCATACAAAAAAGGAAACTGAATTTGATGGAGCCTGTGGTTGATTGACTTGATCAATAAGGTTGATATATAACCCCTTTCCACAATTAACTATTTGTAAATTCTGTATACGCATTTGCAGTGCACATCTTGGTTTGCAACGGTGCGGATCGCGTACGGAGTGTATTTTTCGTACAATTTCTTCGCCGTGTTTTACCAGGTGCGACACTTTGAAATTATCTCAGTGCACATCTTGGTTTGCAACGGTGCGGATCGCGTACGGAGTGTATTTTTCGTACAATTTCTTCGCCGTGTTTTACCAGGTGCGACACTTTGAAATTATCTGCTGATGATGACAACTTGGTTGTCGAAATGCGTATACAGAATTTACAAATAGTTAATTGTGGAAAGGGGTTATATATCAACCTTATTGATCAAAAAAAAAAAAAAAAAAAAAAAAGGAAACGTTATACAAATATCCACAATCAACGAAAAAGACCTGAAACATATCAAAATACTAGCCGATAGCCTGAAAAGTGAAGAAATGGTACCGTTACAAATCATACATCATTCGTGGGCCAATACGACCTTACTCATCATCGCCCTACTCGCAATATTAAGTCTCTTAGGGCATCACATCTGGACTAAACTCAAATCAGCACGGAGTGCGGATATAGAATTGGACCGAAGACACGAACCAACACCGGATCGCCTGTTCGCTCGTCCTAATGAGGGAGGAGTTATGTGACTCAAACAATACCAATTACTTGTAAACATCATTATCCCCTATAAATAATCTTTATTTAACAAACAGTAATTATTGATAATGTATAATATATATACCCCCGAAACTATAGTATTAAGATTATTGTATTATTGTAGTGAGATGTATCTATGTTAGTTGTAAATTAAAATAAAGTTCTTGTACTTGTCTCGTTCGTTCTTTTTAAAAACGCCGAGTGACGGTCGAGAAACATAATTATTACCTGATGTTTAATTAAGAATTCTAAATAAAATTTTATTTGAGTTTTGTATTTTATGAACTTAAAGCATCGCAAGCTGTCATGGATATCGTCGATCTATATATATCTTGCTGCTTCTTGGATCTAAAATTCAAATATAAGTTATTAAATCAAAATTATTGTATCTCCCATAGTAAGATTCAAACAAGAAATCTATTTCTGATTTTAATTTCAAATGATATCAAATTAATTAAAATATTTTTAAAACGACACTAGTATTTTAATTACCCCGTAAGAGCCTCGAATATTTTTCTGTTAAATATAATAAAATTAATCAAATTTTTATAAAAATATTTACAATTTTTAGTATGTGTGATTACATGATTGAAGTACAGACGTATTCTCTCTCAATCTATCATGCCTCTGTCTTATATATCAAGTGCTGCATCTTTTGGCTCTACTGCGTGAGGATAGATACATGTGTAGAACTAAACAAATAAATTAAAATAGGAAATCTAAAAGTAGGTGGGAAATAATGATCTGTCAAGTACATTGTATATAAGAAATATATAGTTTAACTATTATAAGACAAATATTGAAAAAAATTCAGAGAAATTTAAATATTATATTTATTTATACTTGAAATTAGGAAAATATTAGTACATTGTTTTATACAAAAAGTTATATAAGACAGAAAATAAACAGCTTGAAACAGTATAGATTTAATGATAGAAAAACAAGTTAATCAACGTAAAACAAATATGTAAGTAAAAGTATATTACACTAATTAATTATAACACATCTGAAATATAAATGAATTAGTATAACACAAATAAATATAAAGTCTTTATTTAACTTGGAATATAATAGTAAAATTGCTATAAATATTTGTAAATTATAAGGTAGAGATATTAAATTCGAGTAATAATAATAATAAGAATTGATGGCAAATCATGTGATTGATCAAATTCCAACAAAAAGGAAGAATATTGGAAATTTCGAAAGTGAACTGATATTAAATTTGAAATTTATCAAGAGAAAATATACAATTAGATATGTGAGAATCATATATAATAGATGTTATTTTATATATGTATTATGTGTTAGATTATTTGAAAAAGTATTATTTGGTATAATTAAAATTATACTTCTTGAATCTATTTTATTTTAGAATAATCATTTAAAATATTTAAATATAATATATAAATATGTAACTGTTCTATTTTGCAGTAATAAATATTTTTTGTGTGATTTTCTTTGAAAGAATTGTAATCACGTATATAAGAATAAATAAAGCAACTGTATTTCATATAATTTTTGAACGCATATTTTATATGTATTTATCAATAGATTTTATTTTTATCCTTTTCTCTCATTTATATTAAACTAAACTAGAGAGTTGAACTTATTTTGAGTCTCGTATTTATATTTATAACAATATATAGAAATATGAACATATACCTATTTCGTTGATACATGGCATGAAATATAAATTTAAAAATCAAAGTATACAGTAACAAGATGGTCTGATGACAACTTAGAGTAATCGTTTTTACTATTTATTAATATTTATTCTAGATCTGACTTGTTGGAGACAAATTGTAAACAAGTCACCTAACTCAATTTGTTCTGCCCAGATTTTATCCTATAATCTCTATCTTAACAACAGCCACAAAATCCAAGAATATATGTAAAAACGACAAGAGAATTTAGTTCTTAAAACTCAAACCAGTCAAAAATATTTTCTCAAGATCGACTTCAGATTTCAACCTATTAAGTACTTTAAATTATATTTTTAATATCGATATACAGTCATTACTACAAAAAGGTTTACAATTGTTGCTCCATATTTTTAGGTCGAGCCGTAGTGATATCAAATTAGAAAGACAGCCCTGCATGTTTCATTAAATAGTAACGAACAATAATGTGCATATTGTGCAATTCAAATAACACGCGAGTTTGTTTAATTTTCTTCTTGATAACAAAAAGCTTTAAACAACTGCACTCTCTCTCTCTCTCTTGCCGTTTTGGGCAATATTGAAAAAAATCTATATGTTAACTTCGCACCGCAGAATAGCGAAGAATTGTGACACGTGAGGAACGAACTTCACATACTATTTTTTAATTTAATTTTGTTATCGTATCTTTAATTTCGAGACATAATATCCATGTAAAAGTTTCGACGACATACCTTTTGATTTTTTAGAGTTAATGTCAGTTTAGAATGCTAGATGATTATTAAGTTTATTATTACATAAATTTATATTATAGTCAAAATTATTTAATTTCTTATACATATGTATATGTAAGTAATAAATAGGTACACTACGAATGCCAAAGTTTTGATTACATAGCAAGTTATAAAGACCATTCAACATGAATCTGGCAGATATATTTTCGTGTACATCGTAAACTTTTTTATGTACCTAGTCTACGTTTATTCAAATTAATCCCATTCTAGTTTTGAAATCTTCTTAGTAAATTACAAATGTTCAAAGAATAGAAGCGGTAGAAAAGTACTGCTCTCGCGAATATATGTTAAGAGGCGAAAGTTCAAGTGACTTTCAGGGATGATTTAGGCTAAGTTGTCGACGGTGTTACTTAGGATGTACAACGCCAAAGTTACAGGAAAAGCACAAGTTCACAAAGGTGAAATAGGATACAATTTCGTTTTGAAACTCTCCGATACTCGATACAGTACTTTATTATATAAAAATTGTAATTTATTTGAATAGAACATTTCGTTACTAATAAAGGCATTACTTTAGGACATGTTGGGTCAATATATAAATAGATTCCGTTTCATTAACATCTAAATTGTTTATTTACTAAAAAATGCCATTTTTTGATGATATTAATTTTGAAGTAAATTTATATATTTGTATTTATATATATATATATATATATATATATATATATATATATATATATATATATATATATATATATATATATATATATATATATATATATATGTATATTATATATACAAAAAAATTTAATCGGTAAATGGATGATATTTACTTCACCAACCGATTAAATTTTTTCTCTAGTACACGTTTATACCATTATTTTATATTCTATGGAAGGATATATATATACTTAAATTATCATTTTCTATGATACAATATTTCAAAACCAAGTTTTATTTAATTCTAAATGGTCTCCTTTCAGTTGGATATCTTTAGCAGAACCTCGATGAAGTAAATACAAGCCTTTTTAAAAATTCTTTGATTTGGTCTGCCAACTATTCCTCAATTCAATTCCTCCTTATCGCAAAGTTGATTTTGTGTTATTATCTTACTCTTACTTTCTCTAACTTCTTTGCTTAGTTGTTTGTGATTTTCCCTTAAACAAGATCTTGAAATTTATATACTTTTACATGGTAAGCTAAGTGGTTCATAACTACATGAGTGTTGTTTTTATCAACTGGCAAAGTGATGATATTCTTCCCGTTTCGCAGTTTTTTCGAAACCAGAAATTTGCGTCAGTACGCATTTCTCTTGGGTAATTTTGTGTACTGAAGTATATAGGAGACTTTCTGACGCTGATGATTTCACCTTTATCATTATCCAGTATTTCGTCTGTTGTTTCAATCCTAGAAAGTGATCCCTTCGAGAGAAGAAAATTATTTATAGAGAATTACAAAGCAGTACGATTGATTTTATTCTACCTCTGAATAAAGTGAAAAAGAGTTTATTGAAGCATTTGACAAAGGACAAAATATAACTGTAATACCAATGTGTTTATGAAATACCGTGCCAAGAAGGAGAGTAATCATACATAGACCAAACCAACCGAAAAACCAGCGTGCGGAGGAGAACACAAAAATGCTGTCACTAGAAAAGAAGTATGTATATATTGTTTATTACCGACCATCAGTATCAATTCGGATACAATTTAATCGACCAATTAATAACCGATAACGACAGACCTATCACAAAGTGCCACACACGCGTTCCCACTACTACAAAGAAAAGCGCACTCTTAAACTTACTACCACTACAAGAAAATCCTCTAGAAGAAAGTGAAAGAAATATCACCCAAAGGTCAGGACGAAAGATGTCCTTCTCAGGACGAAACCATCCAAATCCTGTCAAATATCCCGAAGAACAACGCTTCAACAAACGACCGCGAAACCATTCAACACAGTATATACATATGTTATATGTGGAGCTCTAGTTCTCTACCACTGTAAGATATTCATGCCAGTAATTAAGACGGCAAGTGACGTGTAATCACATTCAATGATACTTTTCCAACGAATATTTATTTAAGGTCTTTGTCATATTATCTGTTATATTTATGTATGTAGTTCAATATAATTAAAAGGAGAAAGTGTCTTTTTGATTTACTTACTGTTTAATAACGTATATACATATGACCCTATGAAGTTGGAGACCACCGCGATTCGTATGTCAAATATTGTACGAAGAAGACTAGTATCGGACAACTAACCTACCTAAGACAAAAATAGACTTATAGTGCAAGCAATTTAAAAAGAAAAAGCGGCGCGCGCGCCTTAAATACTGAGTGGTAGACGAACATCAGTAACACCATTGATAATGCCATGATATATCAGGACAAAAAAAATTGTTTCTTTTTTCAAGCAACGGCTGTGTATGTACAAGTGCAGATAAGTATATATGACGGCAACGTACACAAAAAAATAAACGACAGAAAATAGAAAAAAGTAAAAATGGTAACTCTAGGACAAATTTCGCGTATTGTGGGAAATATTAAAGTGTTATTCAATCATTTCATAAACTAATATTTGGTTACGAAGGTGATCGAAATAATAGAGAACGATTATGTGAGTTTAATGGATTTTCGTTTGTTAAAAAGATCTATAACACAATTTGATGAAATAGAACATATTCAATTAGAAAACGGATACAGAATTTTGAAAATATATGAACTTTATTACGATGTGGTGAGCTATTCAATTTTTGACTGGTTAAATTGTTCACACACAGCCAAAAAAATATTGCAACATAATCTGCTACGAAAGATGCCCTTATTAAAGTGCTCAATTTCATAAATTATTAATAGAATGAAAATTAATACAAAATGGAAGCATTCAAAAATATTTCTTTGTGATGAAACTAATGCTGATGCTTTAATAAATTATGTCATGGAAGATATCATAGATAAGAATCGATGCAAAGTAATTTTGTATGGAGCTAAAGATTTAAATAAAATTAATGATTACAGTGAAATAAGATCAAAGATATAATCGAAATTTAGTGCAGGCAAAGCAACATATAAAGAGTATGAAAGCAAACAATCGATACAAAATAATAGCAAGGACATTAGATGTTTTAACTGTGAGATAATTGGATATAAATTAGCAGTATGCCAATCGAAGCTTTTGGGGCTAAATTGTTTTAAATGTAAATCTTTTGGTCACGAGGCATCCGCATGCAGAAACTGACAACAACGTTAACAATAAACTGCTCATCGACAAGTCTATCACAAGAAACTTTCAACACTGCGATAAATTCATCTAGTTCTGCGAATGTAAATGAAATTTCTTCAACCAATTTAAATAAGATACTCTAAGACATATTAATTAATGGTATTTTGATCTGATAGATATTTTTAATTAAGTGAAAGTGAAGATATGTATTCTAAATTGAATTCTCCCCGATTACAATTTGATTACATTTTGCTTTCTGGTTTTGGGAAAAATTTTTTTTGTCTCCTTAATTTAGCAATCTGCCCAGAGGCAATAAGTTATTTATATTGGGTGTACATGACACGTATAGGTTAGCTCCATCGAACTTCCCTATGGACTCAAGTTATAAAACTGTTGTAATTGAATAAACACAGAAATCTTTTTTTTGGGTGTGTGTTTTTAGTAAACTAGAGTCATTTCAGATCGGTCTATTTCCCAAATGGGAAGGTTTTACTCTTTTCAAGCGACGCACTGCACTGCTCACTTTAAATAACCGTTGGACTAAATTATCTAGGTGATGTGAAACTCTTCTCCGATATTTGTCGCTGTATATCTTAATCACTTCCTTAACGGGAGCGATGGAGATGTATCGTTGAATAACATAGTTTGGCACGTACCATGGGACATCAAAAATGGTTCGCATTATCTTATTTTGAAATCTTTGTACAATCTCTATATTTGAAACGCTTGCTGTGCCCCATAGCTGGATGCCGTACATCCAAATCGGCATAATGAATTTGTATACGAGAAGCTTGTTTTCCATAGATAATTGTGATTTCCGCCCTATAAGCCAATATAGTTGATGCAATTTCATTCCCAATTGTTTCCTCTTAGTAAATATATGTTTTCGCCATGTGAGCCTTCTATCCAGATGAATTCCAAGGTATTTGACCGAGTCTGACTGAGGCAGCTGAGTGTTATTTAAACTGACTGGGGGACATGTTCCTTTTCGCAATGTAAATGTGATATGTACTGGCTTAGATTCGTTGACACGGATGCGCCATTTTTTGAGCCAATCTTGAATATTTGTCAAGTTTGTTTGAAGAATTCTTGATGCCATTTCTGGGTCGATGTGGGATACCATCACTGCGGTGTTATCGGCGAACGTTGCTGTAGTCGAGGTGCGTGTTGTCGGGAGATAAACTGTGTAGATTAGAAATAGAATGAGTCCTAGGACGTTTCCTTGTGGAACTCCTGATTGGATGGGTTGTAGATCTGTATGAACACCGGTAATTTTTATTTGGAAGTATCTATGAGAGAGATAGGATTTTAACAGTTCATAGTCGGGATATGGTAGGAGTTTTTTTAATTTGTAAAATAGCCCTTCGTGCCACACTTTTGTCAAAGGCTTGTGACACGTCCAAAAAAGCAGATGAACAGAACTTTTTTCTTCCATGTCACTATTTATTTTGTTAACTAGTCTATGGATTTGCTCTCTCGTGCCATGATTGTCACGGAATCCAAACTGATGGCTAGGTAAGATTTTATTTTCTAAGGTTTTCTTTAATCTCTTCACATAGGTCTTTTCGAAGACCTTAGACAGTATCGGTAATAAATTTATTGGTCTGAAAGATGTAACACAGTTTGATTGTTTGCAAGGTTTCAAGATCATTATTACCTGAGCAACTTTCCAAGTGCTGGAAAAATAGTTCAGTCGTAATATAGCATTAAATAGGAATGTCATGAATTTGAGGCACTTCTCCGAGACCTCCTGGAAGACCTTACCTGTTATGAGGTCGTATCCTGTTGCTTTTCTTGTACTAATTTCTGATCTAATTGTGTTTTTTACTTCGTTGATTCTGATATTAGTGTGTGGTAAATCGATTTGATATAGTGCTTGGAGGAATTTATGGATGTTATCGTCGTATTCGGCCATCTCTTCAGTGTGTGGTTGGAAAACTTGTAATTTTTAAAGACGTCTGCTTTTTTCTTCATCGCTCCTAGCCCATTTATTATTCTTGTCCTTGATGGGGGGATTATGCTGTAACGGCCTCTTTAGTTTTTTTGTTGCTCTCTATAACGAATAGTTTGAGTCATTTGTTGGTGTTAAGCTTTCCAGGTATTTTCGTATACTTTGATTCTTCTTATGGCTCGGTTAAACTTCCTTTTGTTTTCTATAGTTCTTTCTTGCTGTCATATTTTGACTTTTTTCCAATATTTTAAGTTTAACCGATATTGGAATCTCTCCCTTTGGGTGTCCGATTGCGGAGCTAGGGGTAGCAAGCCAAGCTGCTTGTTGAATGTTATTAGTTAACTCTTCTACTGCTAACTCTATATCCGAGCAAGATTTTAAAGGACATTTTAGGTCGGTGAGTTCATCCAACTTTCGTCTGAAACTGTCTCAGTTTGTTTTGTTATTGACTAAAGAGGGTTGTTTTTCAGTAGATAGAATTTGAGAGTGGAGTGAGAGTAGCACGGGTGTATGATCCGATGACATGTCGAGGCAGCTTATTGCTTTGCATTTCTTGGTGTCGTTTCCCTTAGTTATAGCAAAGTCTAGGGATCAGGTACTTTATTGGAGTCCGATAGCCATTATGTCGGCTCCAGAGTAGTTTATATTTTAAATTATTGGCATTTATAGTTTTTAGGAGTTCCTTTCCCTTCGTTGTAGTTACTTTTGCTCCCCAGGAGGAGTACTTCGCATTGTAGTCTCCTCCTAACACAAACCGATTGCCCAGTGTCTTAAAGAAATCACTATAATGCTCTGTTTCGTTGTTACTTTTGGGTGGGCAGTAGATTGCTGATATTACCAATGAACCTGTTGTTTCTTTAATTGTAAAGCTGGTAGCTTGTAAGTGATCCTTTGTGTATTTTCTCTCTCATAGTGTGGTATATGTTTTTTTATTAGAATAGTGGTGCCTCCATGTGCGGCGCTGATTAGGTGATTTGAGTAACCTGTTCTGTAATTGGAGACGGACAGGTAGTTTCTATTTATGAAATGGGTTTCCGAGATTAGCATAATATCTATGTTGTGATTTATTAAAAAAGTTTTTTAGTTCAAGAGCCCGTTGTTGTAAACCGTTTGAGTTCCACATTGCTATTTTATACTCGGAGAACGGAGTCATTTACGCTAATTTAGAAATGTCAGTGGTGAGCAGATTCAGCATGGTTGACATTTGTTCCATGATTTTGGAAAGAATTTCTTCTAATTTATTTATATTTATATTTTCATTAGTGGAGAAGTTGTTTTTTACAGAATTGCAAACTTGTGCGTAGATTTGGGATGGTTGAACAGGTTGGTAATTAATATTTTTATTTTGTATGTTTTCTATTTTTCTTTCCCTAAGTCGTGGGTAGAGTTTCTCTTGTAATTGCTTATGGACAATGCATCCTGGCTGGATGGCTGCCATTGCAGTTGACAAATTTAGCGTACTCATCTCGCACTTGTCTTGTACATTCGGTACTCAGATGAGTACCAGCACATTTCACACATCTATGTGTTTTTCGGCAAAAGTTCTTTGTATGTCCATAATCCTGACATCTCAAACATTGAGGAATGATACGTTTTGTTTGTGGTGGTTCAAATTTTATTATACTGTGGCCTAATTTTGTAATGTTAAAAATATCTTTATTATTTTCCTTTGGTTTGAGATCTATATACCACATCGGAATTCTGTTTTAGTGACTCTATGTTTTATATTATATATGTTTAGAACTTCATAATTTTTTCTCCCAATAATATTTTTAATACTTCTGGCGAAGTAGAAGGGTGCATCCCGCGCAGTACAACTCTATAGCTTTTTCACTTTTGGGTCTGTATGTGTGATACTGTGTGGATTTTTCGTCAAGTTTTTTAATTGCTGCAGTATACTGTTCAGGTATTGATAGTTGTATCTTTATAGTTTCCGGGCCAAGTGTTTTAATCGTGTACGTGTCCTTCGCGATTTCCTGCAAAAGATTATGTATATGGTCAATGAAGCCCACTTTGTATACTATCATTGGCGGAAGCTTTGATATGTGGGTTACCGTTGGTCTTTTGTTTTCATTTTCTTGTTTTCTTCTTCGGACAGATCCGAAAATCTATTACTCGTTTCTAGTGGTTTTTGTAGCCAATACTCAGTGAGCTTTTTTTGTTTTCTTGAGAATCACTCTTTTGGGCTACGTAGTCGTTTTTTGTTTGTCACAGTTTGCCAGTCGTTTCTACTTTTGAATATGTTTGCTGAGAGGAGGTATGGTAACTGATTGATTGGGATAATCGTTTCGGCTTGAAAATGAAGTAGTGGGTTGAAGTTGTGGAGGGAAAGAGGCCATTGATTGCTATGATGGTCCTTGCATCTGTTGGAGTTGCATTTGCCTATTTGGATCATAGTATATCATTTGTGGTAGAATCTGATAATATTGTAGACTAGGCGTGTTGTTTTGGTTACCGCTGTATATAAATTGTACGTTTCTTTTCAGCTCTTATTTTAGACAAGCAAAAAATCTGTTACTTGAGTTTGTCATTTTTTCGAACGCCGTCGATAAGAAATTACTACACTCGCAAAAACTTCCGGCACACGCAAGAACTTGGATACACAGGGCTCGTACACGTGTTAACGCATCGAAAGTCGCACGAATACTGTTTTGGTAAAATAAAAATCAAAATATTAGGATCTTTTAAATGCCAAATTCTTATTGATGACAATTCTAAATAAGTTGTCATCAATAAGAATTAAATGTTCGTAGAACCAGATGAAATTATATTGTCCATTGAAACTATTATTGATTGTGACTTTCTAAAATACGATGATTTAATTTCAACAATGAAGATGTTAAAGTGAATAAGATTCAGGAAATATTTTTGATGAATATCGTTGTGTATAAAGAATATGAACCAGATGTAGGTGAACATAATAGTGAACATAAATATATATTTAAGACAACAAGTAACAACAATTTTGGCCTATCAACTCCAAAAGACTAAAACTGTAAACGCGGATTTGAAAATTGTATTAACCAAAGATGCAACAATATATCACAGTCCCAGATGTCTACCTTCTACTGAGAGAGACATTGTTGACCAGCAGATAGAAGAAGGGATCCAAATGGAATTGTAGAACCGTGCAGTCCGAAATATGCTGGTTAAGTAATGGAAACAAAAAAGAAAGGAGGATTACACAGAGTATGTATAGATTTTCGAAAACTTAATAAGCTAGTAAACAGATATTCCATTATCATTGAGCAATTAGAAAAATTGCAATATGCTCTGGTCTTTTTGACAATGGATTTGAACAATTGCTTTTTCCATGTTAGTGTCACAGTCTCAAGTATACGTCATTGTAGAACATAATGGACAATGCCAATTTGGCTTATGCAATTCCCCAATTGCTTTACAAAGATTTATAAATTATTTTCAGACTACTAATTTGTCAATGCATTGTTTTACCATATCTGTATGATTAGTTATTCTACCAGTAAATAAACAACAAGGATTAGAAAGGCTAAAAATTGTCCTTCGAACAGCTAAAAAAAAAGAAATGTCATTTCCTACAGAGAGGAGTCGAATTTCTAGAACTTGTGATACAGGATGGTAAATTATTCTCTTCACCAATTAAAACAGATGCTGTCATGAAGTCTCCTGTACATACTACAACTAAGCAAATATAAAATTTTCCCGACTTCATCGGCTATTTCCGTAAGTTTATGTCCTCATATTCGATTATCGCAAAGCCATTGAGCGATTTATTGAAAAAGAACAGAAAATTCGAATTTACTAATGAAGAGTTGCATACATTTTAAGAACTTAAGGAGATTGTTAGATAACGAACCAGTTCTCAACATATACAAAATTGGAGCTTAACTGAATTTTAATTATTTTTTAAATTATTTAAAAGGGTTAAATTATATCAGTTTAATTATGTATTCTTTTTAAACTAAAAGGAATCAAATGATTAAGATATTTGTTATTATGTAAGTTAATTAAATTTAATACATAAAAATAAATCTTATATTGTTTGATCATGTAAATAAGGTTTTATTTTATTCAAAGTTATAATATAATAATAATTGTTTATTAGAAAAATTTAGAATTTTTTATTTCATCCAAAGTAGAAAAATTAAATAAGCAATCAGCTAATATAAAAATAAATCAGGATCTGAAATATATATATATATATATATATATTTAAATTTTATTTAATTAAAATTATTTTGATTATAGTGATAAAAAATAAGAAAGAAATTCAATGTACGGGTTTACTGAATACCATAACCGGAAGTTATATTGATTTTTATATGCTTATTTCGAATTAACCATCATCAAAGATAGTACGAATTTACCCGAGATAGAGAGTAATTTAAATAAAATTTTTAAATACCTATAAAAAGAGTATAATACAAGACTACATGAAACTAAAGTAAGTGTTAATATGATTTATAACAATATAAATTATAAATAAATATTATTTATCATAACAATATATATGCGCATATAACTAAACTGTTTTGGCAACCGTTGTAGTATTTGAGTGATTGTGGTGCCCAATACCGCAAATACATAATATAGTACAAATATATGCTTCAGATTTCCATATATGAAGTAGCAATTTGATTTCTATAGATAATTGTGAATGCTGACTAATATATATTATACAAGGAAAATAGTATTTGTCAAGTATCTTATAATAATTAATAATATGTATTACAGTACATTGTTGACTCTTGTTCAATACTACAAAAGAAGAGGCAAATATTATTTTCTCTATTTTCAACGTCGAACTTTTCTCCTAGTGTTAATTCGGTATTTCGATGCGACGTACTTTGCTTCATGTGATTTCGGTCGTGGTCATCAAGCCCTTCTAGATCTTAAGTATCAATGTTTTTTTTGTAAAACAACTTGATCTCGAGACTACGAGGGAGCGTTTTTATATTCGCGGAATGGGGGACAAGGGGTAGAAATAAAAAAACCAAATTATTTTTCTTTTTCAATATATTCACCTGCAAGACGGATACATTTTTCACATCTTTCAATTAATTTATTTATACCTTCATAAAAAAATGATTTCTCTTTATCTGGAAAATACGCCGAAACTGCCTCCTTGACTTCATCATCGGCAGTAAATTTTTTACCCCGCAGCTCTTTTTTCATTTTCGGAAACAGGTAATAATCACTCGGGGCCAGGTCTGGGCTGTAGGGGGGGTGATTCACAATATCGAAGCCCACCTTATGCAGGGCAGCTAACGCAACGCGGCTCTTGTAGACGGGCGCGTTGCCGTGCAAAAGCAGAACACCTTTTGTCAATTTTCCCCGTCTTTTCTCTTTAATGGCTCCTTTTAGTCGCTCTAATATTGAAGCGTAATATTCTCCGGTTATAGAAACACCTTTATCTTTATAATCAATCAACAATATTCCTTCCGAGTCCCAAAATACCGTTACCATGAGTTTCCCAGCTGATTGTGACACTTTAAATTTCTTGGGAGGTGCTGTGCCCTTTTTATGCCACTGCATGGAGTCTTGTTTGGACTCAGGTTCATAATGATGAACCCAAGTTTCGTCTCCCGTAATAATTCCACTCAATACACCATCTTTGTCTTCATTACAGAGGTCCAAAAATGCACGCGAACACTCTACGCGCTGTTGTTTTTGCGGCGGCGTGAGCATTCTCGGCACCCATCTTGCGCTGACCATAGACATGCCGAGATGATCGTGTAGGATTTTAAAAATTGTTGTATCGGATACTCCAACCATTTCTGCGAGTTGTTTCTTCTTTAGTCGAGCATCTTCGAGTACAATTTGTTCAACTTTTTGGATAAGTGCTGGCGTGGTCACCTCAATGCTTCTGCCCGGCCTCTGGTCGTCTTCAAGGGATTCCCTTCCTTGTTTAAATAAACTATGCCACTTGTACACCATGGTTTTTCCTGGACAAGAGTCGCCGTAAACCAATGACATCTCATTCATTATGGTCGCGACTGATTTTCCTTGCCTGGTAAGGAACTTTATAACGGCACGATATTCGATTTTTTTCATATTTCACTTTTCACTCCTGATTATGTTACTTGGTTGACGATAGCTCAAAGACTAACTGTCTAATAACAATGACACTTCGTATTTATGCTAATCATGAGTCGCTGCACAGGCCACGCCCCCAATGCGCCTACTCACCCCTCTACAACCCGCTCATTCCGTGAATATAAAAACGCTCCCTTGTATGTTTCTTGAATTTAGAATTTTAGATATAGTTGGATAGTAAATGTTTGCTTAATATCGTAATTACCTAAAACATCTACAGTCGATGATCTAGAAATATTTTGGGATTTTCTTATTAATTTTTATCTTAATTCTGATAAGTTATTATTTATCGATAATTGGCCTTCTTTTTTTACTTATAGAAATAACAGTTAGGTTATCGTATTGAATACTCTGGGAAATATTGAATTTTCACCAATTTAATAATGGAATTCTTATTACTTTCAAGAAGTAAGCATTAAACACTTTTGAATATTTTTACGGGATATTTCTAAGTGATTTCCCTATACGTTCATTGAAGACCAGATAAGTTATCTTACAACAACTTTTGCGATATTTTCAACTGTTCGCTCAGTGATTTGTTAAATATTGTTAATGCGTAATACTATTTTTTCTTGTGTTTAGGTTTTTGTTGTATCTATAAAATATTTATTATACCCTTTTTATAATTTTTAATTATCGTTTCATTATTAACACTTATTATTTTAGTAGTTATGTAATTTATCTCTATATTTCTTGTGTACCTACTGTCCTGTTAATGATATCGCTTTACTGTTGGAAAATAAATGCTATTATTGTTATTATAAATAACGAAATATGCACAAATGACTTCTTTTAACGCTGGCCTATCGCCCTAAAAGAATTACTACATAAATTAAAATTACTGAATAAAAGAATTACTCAGTAACTACATTTACGAAAAAAAATTGTAATCTTTAAAGCATTTAATGGGTTAATTTTGCCATTCTGTTTATTTTGGCGTTTAACTGTATAATTTTCAGTATAGTATTTTTTCTTAGTTCATATTTTAATATACACCGCTGTATAGCCCAGATTTAAGATTTTTACATTTAGTTAATTTCAAAATCCTATTTATTTCTGCCCTATTTTAACTATTATTTGTTCCACCGTTATTCTTTCCAAAATATGCTTATTTCATATAAAAACTACACATTCGAAATTTATGTATTTTTCTTAATAAATCATTTACTTTTTTATTCTTTACTATGGCATTTTGGATATTGGTATGCATTGGTTTCCTTATTCTACCTTACCAAACGCTAATTGGTTGTTGTGCAGTTAAAGCCTTTTGAGTAATTAATTACGTGGGGCTTTTAAGATCATTTTGTAAGTGGAACTCTCCCTAACTTTCCGATTTATTAGCTAGTAAGCTAGTTAGTAAGTCACAGGATTCTTCAAGGTAAAGAATATGAGTTTAGATTATCACTATCAACCGTATTTGACAGAGGCGTGACAACACTTACATCAAATAACAACAAATTAATAAATGTACTTAGATAGCAAGAAAATTCTGTAGTTTTTAAAAGAGTTAAATGTTCTAAACGTCTTAACTTTTAAAAAGATCTAGACTCAACTTGCGCCCAAAAATGAGGTTTTAGAAGTCTACTAAGACAAAACTTATAATAATTCCAATCGAAGAATTGATCTTTGAATGAAACTTAAAACAAATTAAATAAATATATATGCAATTACTTATACAGTCCTGGATATCTAACTTTTTCACATATTTTGTGACGACACATGAAATTGATTTTAAAATCACAACGATCATAATCCAAAATAAAATTAATAAATTTTGATTACTTATTTGTGCTCTTAATTATACACTAATACGAATTAGCATTAGATACGTCGGTTACTTGGTACATATATAGCTGCAATAGTGCACGTCCACAACTTCATTTTTAAATAAAATTTTATTTGAATGCGGTACAACTATAAACGTAAGACATCAGAAGCTTCATGGCCATCGTGTACCTACTTTGTTTGCTGTTCCGATTCATATATCTTTAATTAAAACTTTTAAATTAACCTCTGCTTTTACCGATATATTTAGCACTTCTAATATTACGGAAAGTAAAGTTATGTAAAATATTAGTAAGAACAATTCCAACCTAAATGTAAGCGAAGACAAAATTCTAGATTTAGTTACCAAGGATTATTGTATGGTATTTAAATCATAGCTTCAACTGTTTCGCACAATGATTTCACAGGCAGACAGGTAGACAGATAGACAGGTACACAGACAGATAAACATTGACTGGTAAACAGATAGATAGTCTGATAGGTTATGCGGATTCTGACGCAAAATCCCATGTATTTTCTTGTTTAGCTTCATTTCATATTTATAGGTGTTGTTTTTTGGTGAGAGAGTTAAGTTAAAGGATGATTTTATAATTTTATGTTTGGTTTAGTTTCCAAATTGATAGGTTTGAGTCAGGAGGCTCGGGCGTTGGAATGCTAGGGATTCACAGGGAAGTTACGGAGTCCACAAGGGGTTATCAGAAAGCCTGCAACGGGGATCTGTAATGTCGAAAATAATGTCAAAACACTCTAGTTGTCGGGGGATGCGAGATACCGCCCCGACTTAGGGATAACTTATGCCGGTTATAGTTTCATACACGGTCACCACGGGATTTCAGAGGGCGCTGAGTTGTAGGTTATGACTAAATAGCTATACCGGCGATAAATTAACTGAATTCAATTGATTTGAAAATCTATATACTGTCTAAAGGACTATCACGTGATCATTATTAACCAATTAAATGATACTTGTAATAATATGAAGAAGAAGATATGGACGCCAGAATCATTCGGTCACTGTTGATCGTTGAGTTAAGATGCAATCTGTTCAATAATTTAAAGTAACCCTTTTCAATATTAATGTGGAAGATCTCAAAACAAATATTAAAAAATGTAATCAAACTCTTCGGGCATTAAATAATTTGTTGAATAGTTCTAAAAATGTTGGTGGGAAAAAAAAACTTATGACAGCTATTGCCAAAATGAGAAGTTTGAAACAAAAATATCGCGCTCTTCAAATAAATGTAGGAATTTACACATCGAGGAAATAAACTGCTTCTAACCATGTTAAATAGGAAGATATTCAATCCGCTTTCCAAGGGCGTATTCCAAGAGGAATTTTCGGGTCAATATGATGTAGATCATCATATTGACCCGAAATTGTTAATGGAAGATGCTGCCGCCTTATTTCGTAGAAGAATTTTAAATATATTGAAGAAAGAAGAGACCGTCAAGATAAATAAAATACAATCTTTCGTGGTCAATGTACAAAGCAACAGGCCGAACAGGAAATTAATGAAACTAAATATAATACACGGTTGGGCTTTCACATCTATCAACCTTCAAATAAATATGAATAAATTTACTCCACAACTAGAATCATCTTACTTAGAACTATTAGATTGTATTAAAAGAAAGCATGCAATTACGAAAGCAAAAATTACTGATAAGAAATGTTTCGCATGGGTTGTTGTATCCGCGCTATATCCAGTGAATAAGCATTCGAAAAGAGTTATGAAGTATCCTAACCCATCATTTGTGTTAAATTTAAGACGAATTCATTTCCCAATGACAATCAAACAAATTCCACGATTTGAGAAACAAAATTACGTTTCAATAAATGTACATTTTCTTAAAAACATTAAGGAAAGGCTCACTATTGTTCATACACACTAAATCAAAGTTAAGCAAACTAAGCATGTGAATTTACTGCTTGTTCAAGATACGTACTCTGACGAAAATGCAGAAACTGATACTGGAAACAAATTAACACCATCTAAATACCAAAACGTTTGGATTAAAAATCTATCTCGGTTGGTTTTCACTCAATTATGTTCTAAGTATAAATCTAAAACATATTTTTGTGATCGATGTTTACACTATTTTTATACAGAAAAAGGTCGATATGAACATTATATAAATCGCATTGAAATGGATTATTGCAAAATAGTTCTTCCAAGTGAAGATAAAAAGTATAATAAATTCAAGAACTTTAAATATAAAGTAAAAACTCCATTTATCATCTACAGTAAGATAGAGTGTCTGTTAGTACCCAACCAAGATAAATACAAATACCAAGAATACCTACCACGCAGTATCGGATATTACGTTCATGTGATGACTCATTATCGTTTTACAGAAGTTATCGAGGTGAAGATTGTATAGAATGATTTACTAAGGAACTCAAAAATTTCTCTGAAGACTTAGAAACCTATGGAAGAATTAACACCCGATGAGCAACTTAATTATAATAACGCATGTATTTGTCACATTTGTGACAAACCGTTGGATGGGAAAAGGTGAAGGATCATTGTCATTGGATGGGCAAGTACCGTGGACCTGCATAAGACAAATGTAATATAAATTTCCAAGATAGCCATACAGTCCCTGTCGTTTTTCTCAATTGAAGCGGATACGACTCACACTTTATTATTAAAATTTTAGCAGAGGAATTGAGTGGACGTGTAGATGTGTTATCAGTAAACAAGGAAAAATAAATCTCATCCACAAAACAGTTAGATGCAAATCTAATTAAGTTTAGATTCCTACGACTATTTTGATTCCGAAAATAAATTTAAGGAAACGAATCTTACCAAAAAGACACAATTCTTCAATCAATTAAATGATCAAGATATTGCAGAAGAAAACTATGATCAGAGTATGGAAGAGACAAATGTATTATTATTAACCTGCATTTTTGAGCAATTTAGGAGCAGCTGTCTGGAAACGTATGGACTAGATCCGGCGCATTATTTCACCTTACCAGGTTTCACGTGGTTTTGTATGCTAAAGCATTCAGAAATAACTTTGGAATTGTTAACTGATATAGATATGGTTATATTTATTGAACGAAGAATCAGAGGTGTTATCGTCAGTGTTCACATAGATACCTTATAGCAAACCACAAATACCTGCCCAATTATGATTCATCCCAACCGTACAATTTCGTTATCTATGTTGATGTAAACAATTATATGGTTTGCTCATGTCTAAACGTCTACTATATGGTAAATTTGAATAGGTAAATTAAATCGAAAATTTCAATGTTATGGACGTACCTGATGAGAATGATACAGGATATATTATTATTATTATTATGGAGATAGACATCGAATATCTAGGGGAATTACACGGTATACATTCAGATATACCCTTTTGCCCTGAACATAGGTCCGCCCCAGGAGGAAAAGACAACCAATTGTTAGCCACGTTCTATGATAAGAAAAGATATGTTACCCATTATATGAACTTAAAGCAAGCTTTGAGTCACGGATCGGGGTTAACAAAGATACATAGAATTCTATAGTTTCAACAAAGTGCTTGGCTTAAAACATATATCGATCTGAACACTAAATTGGGGAACATCAGCTAGGAATGAAAAAATCTCTTTAAATTAATGAACAATGCAGTGTTTGGTAAAACAACGGAAAATATAAGTAAACATGGTCTATTGAAATTAGTAAATAGATGGGAAGGACGATATGGTGCTGAAGCATTAATTTCAAAACCTGGATTCAAATCATCAACTATATTTATTGAAAGTTTTGTGGCAATCGAACTCAATAAATGTGAACTGTATCTCAATATACCTATATATGTTGGAATGACTATACTAGATATTTCCACAACAACAATCTATGAATTCTACTACGATTATATAAAATCAATATTTGGTGAAAAATGTAAAGGTGTATATACAGATACAGGCTCAGTTATATATTCAATTGAATGTTCGGATATCTACAACTTCATCCGCTGTGACTGTTACAAGAGATTTGATACAAGTGAATATCCTAAAGATGTTAACAACATACCACTCATAAACAAAAAAATATTGGGAATGATGAACGATTAGATGAATGGTACAATTATAACAGAATTTGTAGGATTGAGATCTAAAATATATGCAATAGGGGTGGAGGGTATAGACAATGTAAAGAAAATCAAAGGAGTTAAGAAGCATATCGTTAAGACGCGTATAATGTAACAATGTTTAAACAACTACACAGAAAAGACAATAGATCAAAAATTAATTTGTTTTGAAAAGCATCAGGTTTTCAGTAGGCAACAATCTGAAATTGCTTTGAGTCCTTATGATGATAAGAGATATCTGATTAAAGATAGTTACGACACGTTATCTTGGAAACATTGCAGTATTATGAATATAGGGGAGTGATATTAACTTAACATGTAGATTAATAAATTCGATATACTTTCGTAAACTACTATTATTGTATATGTACTTTGAAAAGCAACAAAAATATTCATTATACATAATATCTATTTAATATCCTTACCAACAGCCAATTCCCATTATATTTTGAAAGATTTTGTACAGAATTACGTAGTACCAACAGGTCTATGTTATTATAACACCCAATGAATTACTAAAATCAATATGTGGTGAAATTCCTGTAAATATTAGAGACAGTAAAGATTACAATTGTTAAGCACTTTGAAATTCAAATATACTACTTACGAGGATAAGTTGCTATAACCAATGAGAGGATTCTATTCTAAAATGTATTAGCTGTGATTTATAGTAATAAATCTCTTGAAATTCAAAGACACTATACAGAGGTTTGAGGAAGACGTGTGTTTCGGAAATTAAACAGATATGTATATATATATATATATATATATATATATATATATATATACAGTAGACAATAGGTTTTCACGAAATTGAAGAAATATGTCACGTAACCCTAGCATATGGGAAGGTCCTTCAAATACATAGTGTGCGGAGTCAGGGGAGCCATGCCATTAGAGCAGTTATGCAGTCAAGTTATGTCTATATCCTTTAGCTTACAATCCCACATGAAATCTGATAATGTGAAATAATGCGCCGGATCTAGTCTATACGTTTTCAGATAGGTGCTCTAAATTGCTCGAAAATGCAGGTTAATAATAACACATCTGTCTTGAGATATAAGTACGAATATTCATTATTTTTTATATTAAATTTATTCCATACTCTGATCATAATCTTCTTCTGAAATATCTTGATCGTTTAATTGATTGAAGAATTTTCGTCTTTTCGGGAAGATTCGTTTCCTTAAATTTGTCTTCGGAATCAAAATAGTCGTAGGAATCTAAACTTAATTAGATTTGCATCTAACTGTTTTGTGGATGAGATTTATTTTTCCTTGTTTACTGATAACACATCTACACGTCCACTCAATTCCTCTGCTAAATTTTTAATAATAAAGTGTGAGTCGTATCCACCTCAATTGTGAAAAACGACAGGGACTGTATGTCTATCTTGGAAATTTGTATTACATTCTTCTTCCGCAGGTCCACAATGCTTGCCGATCAAATGACAATGATCCTTCATCTTTTCCCATCCAACGGTTTATCACAAATGTGACGAATATATACGTTATTATAATTAAGTTGCTCATCAGGTGTTAATTCTTCCATAGGTAGTGGCCAATAGAAAACAGTTTCTAAGCCTTCAGCAAAATTTTTGAGTTCCTTAGTAAACCATTTTATACAATCTTGATCGCGATAACTTCTACAAAACGATAATGAGTCAGCGTATGAATACTTAACGTAATATCCGATACTGCGTGGTTGGTGTTCTTGGTATTTGTATTTATCTTGTTTGGGTACTAAGAGACACTCTAGATTGCTGTAAATAATAAATGGAGTTTTTACTTTATTTTTAAAATTCTTTATTTTAATATGCTTTTTATCTTCAGTTCGAAGAACTATTTTGCAATTATTCATTGAATCTATATAATGTTCATCTCGACTTTTTTCTGTATAAAAATAGTGTAAGCATCGATCACAAAAATATGTTTTAGACTTATGCTTAGATAATTGAGTGAAAACCAACCGAGAGGTGGTGCTAATTTGTTCCCGGTATCAGTTTCTGCATTTTCATCAGAATACGTATCCTGAATAAGCAGTAAATTCACATGTTTGGTTTGCTTAACTTTGGTTAAGTATGTGGGAACAGTGCTGAGCTTTTCCTTAATGTTTTAAGAAAATATAAATACATTTATTGAAACTGAAACTGAGGAATTTGTTTGATTGTCATTCGGAAATGAATTCTGTTAAATTTAACACAGATGATGGGTGCGGATACTTCATAATTCTTTGCGGATGCTTATTCACTAGATACAGCGTGGACACAATAGCCCATGCGAATCATTTTTAATCACTATTTTTTACATTCACAGTTGCACGCTTTCTATTAGTACAATCTGGTAGTTCTATCTGAGATGATCCTAGTTGTGGAGTAAATTTATTGATATTTATTTGAAGATGATAACAGATGATTAATGCCCAATTGCTGTCTTTTCCTTTAAACTCTTCCAATTAGCGAGAATTGGCTCTTGTATATTATTGGCAATCCATTCTTGTAGTTTTGTGTCTCGATAAATTTCCATATTGTTAGTATTAAGGTATTTAATTTCACTAATTTCCTGTTCGGTCTGTTGCTTTGTAAATTCACCACAAAAGATTGTATTTATCTTGACGATCTCTTCTTTCTTCAATATATTTAAGATTTTTCTACGAAATAAGGCGGCAGAATCTTCCATGAACAATTTCGGGTCAATATGATGTAGATTATTGAAAATTCCTCTTCGTATTCGCCCTTGGAAAGCGGATTGAATATCTTTCTATTTAATATGGTTAGAAGCAGTTTATTTCTTCGGCGTATAAGTTCCCACATTTATTTGATGAGCTCGATATTTTTGTTTCAAACTTCTCATTTTGGCAATAGCTGTTGTAAGTTTTTTTTCTCACCAACATTTTTAGAACTACTCAACAAATTATTTAATGCCCGAAGAGTTTGATTACATTTTTTAATATTTATTTTGAGATCTTCCACATTAGTATTGAAAAGGGTTGGTTTAAATTGTTGAACAGATTGAATCTTAACTCAACGATCAACAGTGACCGAATGACTCTGGTGTCCATATCTTCTTCTTCATATTACTATAAGTATCATTTTATTGGTTAATAATGACCTCGTGATAGTCTCTATTATTTTACGTATACAATTTCTTCAGACGCTACCTTTAGATAGTATATAGATTTTCAAGTAAATTGAATTCAGTTCATTTATCACCGGTATAGTTCGTTAATCATAACCTACAACCCAGCGCCCTCTGAGATCTCGTGGTGACAGTGTATGAAACTATAACCGACATGAGTCATCCCTAAGTCGGGGCGGTATCTCGCAGCCCCCGACAACTAGAGTGTTTTGACATTATTTTCGACATTACAGATCCCCTTGCAGGCTTTCTGATAATCCCTTGTGGACTCCGTAACTTCCCTGTGAATCCCTAGCAGTCCAACGCACGAGCCTCCTGACTCACCCCCATAAATTTGAATACTAAACCAAATATAAAATTATAAAATCATCCCTTAACTTAGCTCTCTCACCAAAAAACAACACCCATAAATGTGACATGAAGCTAAAAAAGAAAATACATGGGATTTAGCGTCAGAATCCGCATAACCTATCAGAATAGATATCTGTTTACCAGTCAATGTTTATCTGTCTGTCTACCTGTCTATCTGTCTGTCTATCTACCTGTCTGCCTGTCCATCTGTCTGTCTGTCTAGCTGTCTACCAGTCTGCCTGTCTAGCTATTCTGCCTGTCTGTCTGTCTGTTTACTTGTCTGTCTGACTACTTGCCTACCTGTCTGTCTATTTACCTGCCTACCTGTTTGTTTGTCTACCTGTCTATCTGTCTACCATGTCTACCTGTCTGTATACCACTCTGTCTATTGAAATATATACATATTTTGATGGTTGCATATCTGCGCGGAGTCAAAAATGCTAGATGAAACTCCATAAGAAAATACTGGCGATTTTGGGCTTGAATCGGTATAGCTTATCTACTAGCTTCAAGATCTTCCATTGTATTAAGAACATGGTACCCATATTTAGCAAGTAATCCTTGGAGTTATACAGAATTGCGGCCAGTGCAATCACGTAAAATTAAGTTTAGATAAATGTAATATTATTAGATATATTAGAAAAAAGAAAGACAGAACCCTTTTACATGGCAAATCGCCAATTATTATCCTCTCAGCAATAAATGTAATAATTGCTTTGAGTACACAGCAGATTAGTCAATGCGTTTCTTATATAGCGTCTAATCTACATCTGCTATAACCTCGCCTTATTCAATGGAGTCTTGTTACATGCATAAATTGGCATCAATATTTGCGGACCCAGAAAAGAGGCTACCCTCACTTCAGAATCTGGGAGGGGAGAGATATTTTTGATGAGATAAGACAGAGAAGAGCAACAGGTGAAGCGAAGAGGTCACACGCTTGCTATCGCAACCACGTTAAATATAAAAGTGATCCAGAAGTAATTCTTCGAAGTGTTTAGTGATGGAATAGTTATCATACAACCATAGATTGCATCCGATTCGAAGATTACCGAATATTGTAGCCAAGATTTTGGGGAATTACCCCTACGTGTTACGTATCTGTCTCTGTACACCTTTTGGCTGGATTTATCCGGATGAACATCGGCGTGGAGAGTCTACAGAATTTCCGTAAGCGAACCTAAAGACGGCCCTTATTTTAGTAATCATCTTAATAAGGTAGGCACTCTTTGTAATTGTCTTATCGCCATTATCGAGAAAACTCCGTCAATCACGACAAGAGAATTTCATCGGACCTGTGGACACTAAATTCTTCGAACTTTAATTGCAAATTTTAATGATGTACGAATAATGTGACCTCTCTTTTTGTTTTAAGCCCACCGAAAAATTAGAGTCAGTTGCTACCTGTTGTTAATTAGATATAATGAAATTTGGTTACCGCCTTACGGCCTGGTGAAAATATTAGAATCATTTTCCTTACTTTTTTTCGGTTATTAAATTTCATATAATAAATCTTATTAAATAAATTACAACGTTCACGTTCTACATGTACTTTTTCCTTGTTTTCTTTGGTACATATGTAACAAACAGTCACAGTTTTATATTTAAACATCTGATAAGAATTACCTGTATCGTCGAACAGATGGGCATTTGAAAATTTATGTAAATTTTTTTGTAAATTTTGTTCGTTTAAAATCACAGTCATCAATTTCGAGGTTGCAGGAAGGGTTAGTTTAATATTCTTATAAACAAACAAAAAAAAATCTTGTAATTACCATTGCTATAGTTCTTCACTCATAACCAATTCGATATTGAAGACTCGGCTAGTTTTATTTAGTTGATAGAATTCTCGTTTTCGAGTAAATTCAATGCATTGATTTTCTCTTTTTTTTTGTAATTTGAGACCGATGTTTGTGAAGTTATTTTTAATTTATAATATACACCGTTGGTCAAAATTTTGTTACAACACATTAATAAGTTGGTTTAGCTTTATTGGACTGTTTCGTTTTAATTTGTAATATACACTGTTGGTCAAAATTTTGCTATAACACATTAATAAGTTGATTTAGCTTTATAGGACTGTTTATTTTTAACGTGCAATATACTCCGTTGGTCAAAATTTTGTTACAACACATTAATAAGTTGATTTAGCTGTATTGGATTGTTCCGGTTTAGTTCGTAATGTACACCGTTGGCCCAAATATTTGGTACCATCGCAGATAGTAAGGTAATTTAAATTTATTTAACTGTCAATATACCATTCCTTCATTTTAATACGCAAGTTTTATCTTTCTTTTGTCCTCCTCCTTCTCTCCCTCGTAAAGGAATTAACGAGTAGCAATTGTCGAATTCCGACTAGGAACTTCCACCCTCATTAACAGCCACTCGGATCTCAACATTGATCCAGGTGTTGCTAGGGATAAATGCTGTGGTGCCCCGAAGATCCTAAGAATTTGTGACCGCGACCCGTCTCCCGACGTGAGAAACTGAGCTAGGTCCCCTGGCAGCAACCCACAGCTGATAAAAAGAAATCGCAATCCGGGCTAAAGGGAAAAGTCACTCCGATTCCAAACGGGTCACGCGTCGTAACATTATTAACTATTAATTAAACTTTAAGGCCACTAACGTGTACTTTATTAGATACTGATCAACTTATTTCAGTGTTTGTCAACCCTTAAGTATTTGAGATCCAATCATGATTCTCATCACAACCCCCCGCCCGTCCTCATACAATAATTTTATGGATAAATTTTTAAGTCGGCTTCAGCGAGAATTAGAATTTGAAGATAAAATAAAGAAAATAGTCTGAAAAATATTAAAATTTTGGATTTACCAGCACCGAAATATATGAAGAAGGGAGGGTTCCGTGTATGATTTGCTCAAAAATTTTGGCAGCAGAAAGCATGAAACCGTATAAACTTAAACAACACTTGGAAACACTTAATAACGAGTACGTTAACAAACACCGAAAATTCTTCGAATTAAAACTAAAATCCTGTGAAAGCTAAAAATTATTGTTTAAAAAAGCTTTGTCTGTGAAAGAAAAAGCATTACTTGCCTCTTATAAAGTTTCATATGAAATAGTCAGATGTAAAAAGCCCCACACCATCGATGAAGAACTAATACTACCAGTTGCGATTGAGATTGTAGGTACTGTCTAAAGATAATCTCGTTAAACAATTGCAGTCCATACCTTTACCAAATTATACTATTGTCCGTCGAATTGGTGATATAGCTGAAGATGTAGAGAATCAGCTCTTCGGGAAGTTGCGTGACAAATTGTTTTTAATTCAGATAAACAACACATAACAATAAAGATTCTCATTTAATTGCTTGGTTCGACTTTGTATGCCAACAGCAGGAGAACTATTTTTCTGCAAGTCAATAAAACAGAGAGAAATATCACTTACATTATTTAATTTATTAAATTATTTTGTAAGCGAAGCGAACATACAATGGAAAAATTGCTTCGGAATATGCACTAATAATGCTCGTATAATGGTCTGGAAAATTCCAAAGTTTGCAAGCACTTATTAAAATCTCAACAGTGTGTCTGGACACATTGTATGATTTACGCAAAAGTTCCGTCTTCCAAAGAAATGTGTTCTGGTCTAAATATTGTGTTTACGACCGTTCTAATCGTAGTAAATTTGATCAAAATCAGACCAGCTATGTAAATCAAGAATTTGACTGCACTTTGTAAAGACATGAGTATAGTACATCAGTTTACTATTTTACAGTGAAGCAACAATTAAGAAATAAAATCGCCATTTTTCAAGAAGGAAAAAACAAACCGGAGCTGAGGAGTTTCGAGATAATTTATATGTAATGAAATTAACTATTATTATATATTAACTACTTGATTGACATATTCGAGAAATTAAATATATTGAATCTTCAAGTCCAAGGAGCAAACATATCTTGATGAATGAGAGTTAATGCTTTTTGAAAAAAATTTCAATTGTGTAGCAGAAATATAAAGCAAGAAAACTTAGAAATGTTTACAAATGTGGATGAATTTGTTAAAGCTTACAAGGTTGAAAAGCAACATATTCAAAAAGATGTTTTTGTAATTATTGAAAATCATCTAGTTAGACTGATAAAGAATTTTAAAAGTATTTTTTGCTGACAACTAACATCACAACTTACGAGTGGATTAGGAACCCATCAAAATAATTCCGAAGGTCCCACAACTGCGGAAGAAAAAATCTTCATAGACCTCACGGCAAGGGGCTAAATCAAAAAACAATTTAGTAATAAATCACTATTTGAATTTTGGCCACTTTAAACAAAATTCATTTCGTATACTATTACCATTTTCAAGATCCTATCTTTATAAAACTGGATTTTCTGCGGTGACTGCTTTTTAAACAAAATATTGATATCAGCTAAATATATAAAAAGACTAACAGCGTCTCAAATATTAAACCTTCCTTTGAAAAATTTGGCCCTGCAAGACCGGCCTAAGGAGTCACTAATAATTATTAAACTTTTTTCTAATTTATCTCAGTATGTACTTGTAATTGCTTTTTCTTCGGTAAATTTTTAAAAATAAATTAATATTTTATTTTATTTTCTTCGATATGGAGCGTCTCAGTGAAAATTACTGGGGTACTCTGGGATAAGCTTTTTACCCTCTTTTCTACATAATATAGAACTGATAACACTGTTCGCACAGAATGTCTGTTGTCATTGTTTTTAACATCGACACAAGATTTCTTCTTTCTTCATCGGTTGCTAGACGGCTGCCTTACCAATTAGGCCACAAGCACTACAGTTGTGAGTTAATTTTAATTTTCCATTGTAAAGTGCTTAATTATATATTTATATATAATTATTAGCATTATAACCTGACCGCGAGTTATAACTATTAGATCTGCTTCCGTAACAATATTTATGGCGTACTAAGAGACTTGAAAGTGTACTGCCTCGTGGCTTAATTGGTCTAGCAAACGGAATATAGTTCCTTTTTTTAATAGTCGTAATCGTTTTCGGTAATACGTTTTATTGTGTTAATTTTAATTTCATCTTTTTATCATTTATTGCTATTTATCTGTATATAGTAGCAGATATAGGGTACAGCATATTTCCCTAACTGTCTATTGTCCTTGAAAGTTTTGCCTGTTGAGTATCATGGGTATCTAGTCTTGAATGATTACTTATGTAATTATTAGCAATTTATTTAATAGATTGTTTAAGTTAGTTTGTTGTAGATTGAAATTAATTTTTTAATTTCTATTTGAACGGTTATATTCATATTTCATCGTATATTTGTTATTTCAATTAGTACACATGTTAAATACTTCATTTCCAGTATTACTACTTTTAACTAAAGGCGTGTTATTTACAGATACGTGTATTATGCTATTGTTCATTTCTTGTGCTCTAATGTCATACATACCACTTGCAATAAGTAATAATAATTGAAGAGGCACGTCATTATCTTCATTCTGGGAATACTTGTTGAACCTAAATTTTAGTGTCGTTTCTTCAAGAATTTTTATTACATCAAATATAACTTGTCGAATTCATCACTATATTTTCTTTATTAGAATTAAAGGTTTGAAATCTATTACCTACAATATCTCTAAATGCATAACTAAATTTGTATCATATGGCGTGTGAATACTATCAAAAGCAGTATCTGTTAATTTTCTAATCTATACACTTTTAATGAATCAAAAATATAATTTGAATAATTTTCCGTAAATTATTCGTGAAAGCAGTTTTTTGCCGTGACATTTGTTTATATAAAAGAAGGTGGCTTTTATATAAAAAAATGTCACGGCCTGCTTACTAAATATTTTATGAGCAAGCCGCCACAGCGAAAATGGTGGAGGTGCAACGATCTATGCCCGCAAACTGTAAAACGAATTTTTTAAATTTACAATGGCTTTCTAACTTGATATTAACTTAGCTATATCCGATATACGCATTTCAAAAAGAATTATTAATAAGCTTAAAAATATATAGAAATTTAAAATGCAGTGATTCGGTTTCAATCGTTAATAGTAAAGGGAATCCGCTGATTCTCGAACATCCTCATTGACCTTAACCACAATGCATATTGGAACGGTTAATGTCAATGAGGAGGTTCTAGAATCGGTTGTGCCCGAGAAGATTAGAATGTCAAGGTCGTCAATAACGTTCCAATATCAAGGTCGTTTCGGTGCCAATGCCATTTCAATATTGATGTCATTTTAAGGAAAAGTCACTCCACCTTCTAGGTCGTGTCATGGTGAAGGTCACTCGAGGCCGGGGTTACTCCAAGGTTAAGATCGCTTCGAGGGTAATGTCATTTCAAGGTAAAGGGCGTTTCAATCTCAATGTCGTTCCAAGGTTGACGTCAATTCGATGTCGAGGTCGTTTCAATGACAAAGTAAAGGTAATACCGCTTTTCGAAGAGACGTTTATAAACTAATGCTGATTTTATTTCAATAATAGTTTAAGTTATTGTTATAAGTGAAAGTGGGTGCCGTTTTAAGAAACGAACATAATTTCGAACTATTAGATGGAATTTACGCTTTAGAAATGAAATAAATAGAGATTAGCGATGATGATGGCAATGTTCTGGAACTTAGTATATTAGAAAGCATTAATGATATGGAAGATAACACGGAACATGAAGTAAAAAGTAATGCTGATGTAGGAGAAATTATTGAAAAAGAGAATGAAGAATAAGTAGACCAGACGGGGAATAAAAAGGAATATGAAGAAGAAAGTAATGAAGATGTAG